>JAZAYU010000459.1:0-240648 GCA_038501625.1 Corbicula japonica
GACGTCATGGATGTGCCGGCTGATCTGGATCTAAACTGTTCCCCCTCGCAATTAAGGTGTTTCTATGGAGGAAAGGGTTAATACAATTGTTTTAATTACTGTAATAAACTTCGATTTCAGTCTCAGCCAGTCCATTCCTGGCTTATAGAGCTATTATTCATAAATCAAACAATTATGGATTGAACAGTGTAGAACATAACAAGCCAGCACATTCATGTTGTCTAATCAGAATCTACTCTGTGCACTTCCTGAACATATTTCTTACCAAAATGGAAACAGTGTACATCCAGATCAGTCTGCACAGATGTACTGGCAGATCTGGATCTACACTCATTGCCCATGTGAGAAATGGCACATTTATTAAGTAATTGGTTAAATAAATAACAAACATCGTCGACTTAAATTTCTAACTTAATAAATGGTGAAAACCATTTTGCCTAACTCGATGAAAGGTGAACATTGCAGTCATGAACTTCATTAATGGTAAACATGAATGCTTCTAAATATGTGAACACTCAGTCTCTACAAAATTGTCTCTAAATCTTTGAATAGTGAACAACATTATAGTCTCCAACTTTCTGAACAGTGAACATTATAGTTTTAACTCTTTGAATGGTGAACATTATCATTTCTAACTCTGTGAATGGTAAATATTAAAGTCTCTAATTCTGTTAACAGGTGTACAGTATTGTTTCTAACTCTGTGAATGGTGAACACTATCCTCTCTAACTCTGTGAATGGTGAACGTCGGCTGTAACTACATATTCCTGTACGTCTGGCCTATCGCTTGTCACTTCTTGTATCACACAATCCTTGTCCAAAAGGGGGACAACTTCTCCTGTACTCTCTACCACTTTATCTACCTCCACTTTGAAACTCTCTGCCTCCTCCCATTCCACCTCATCCAGAATTAGCGCTGGTTCCAAGCTGTCTGGACCTTTACCTTTCCCTCTTGAGCGAGTTTTACGCAGGCTTCGTCTGCCAAATAATTTCTTCCCTAACTGTAAACTGTCCTGTTCTGAACCAGAACTTGATTCTGGTAAACCAGTCGGATTCAAGTCAGATTTACCTCCCTTATCCATCCCTGATGTGCGTAATTTTAAATTAGGGCTTCCTTTTGGCGCATCGGATAAAGAAGCCTCTCTAGAATGGAGGAAGGTTGGTTTTGTTGGCTTTTTTATGGTTTCCATTTCTGAAGAGTTCACATGGCTGTGGGACAAATCTGGTGATATTTTCTCTGAACTAGAAGAGCTACTGTGCTGTTTGAGTGGAAACTTTCTCACGCCATCACCAGCTTTGAGAAGTTTGGCAAAAGCTAACTTGTCCCTTGGAGAATCGGGGTTAGAGCTTGAATTGTCATGGCAGTCCACAAACTCGTGGGTGGTTTTGGCAAGGAGGTCCTCAAGGGTTTGAACTTTGAGGCTGGATCTGGTTCTTCTGGGCTTACTTGGCTTCGGGGGCATGGCTGGTTTTTGGCCCATTTCATCTGAAGATGTGGAAACTGTAAACAACAAATTGCCATAGTTAAACAATTGCAACTTTAACAGATAAGCTTTTCTTTGTTTAATTGCTGATAGCCCCTCCTGGCTTTCAATAGATAATTATATGACCAGTGGCACTTAACTGGCAATTCAACTGTTGATAAATTGATTCCAGATAATATGGCATAATACTTTTCACCAGTAATTCAATTTGGGATCAGTCAGGGGATTTTTAGATTGGAAAAAAGGCATTGTGTTTTCTTAATTTGTAAATTCTACTTTCATACATTTTTTAAAAAGCTTTCTAGAAATTCCTTTTTTTCTCTGTATTTTCTCAATTGAGAAATTGGGAGTTCAAACTTTAATTTTAGGACAAAGTATTTGTTTTGGAATGGGACCTTATTCTAAACCCAAATTTACAAAAAAATGGAATGAATTTAGCTGACCTTGGCCTGGGCTGTGTGGTGCTGTTTTCCCAGTTTTGTCATCTGCTGCAGGTTGTTCGGAGTTATCCCCCTTATTGGTACTCTCTTCTGCTGGAGTTTTAAAGTCTTGGCGCTGTATCTGAAGCTGTCGGAATATCTCCAATTCCAAGTGAGACCTAAAAACATGAAAACATTGAATATTTATAAAAGCAAATCGTGTTGATCCTAATCAGATGGCATGGATATGCTGGCTGATCTGGATCTACGCTGTTCACAATGCATAACAGCCATATCTCAGGGAGTAAAGGGTTAATAATTAAATAACACATTAAGTGGGTTTGGGGTGGGGAAGCGACCTCTTGAATATAACTGCTGTTTGCTTAAACCCTTTACTCCATGTATACAACTTGTATCCCATTTAACCCTTTCCTCCATTAATACACATTTTTACACATTGGTTCGTAAGGTTGTTGATAAAAGCATGTTTATGTGACTCGTCATCAGATCCTGATACTTTAGCAGTTATCAGGAGATGATTTTATTTCAGATTGCTTACGCTGGTGGTTTATCAACAAATAAATTACATTGTCTCTCGGACTGCTACACCTTTAACCCCTTACTCTACAGATGTGCCTTCTCTATGCTGTTAGCTCATGAAATAAAGGTATATCTATGCAGTTAAGGGTTAAACACCATAAAGTGACATTCTATGATCAGTCAAGGTTAGCTATTCAATATATCTTAATTACCAGCCTCACTCTTGTATAAGCTGCACATTTTCAATAATTTTATTATTCAGAAGTTGAGGTTGCTGCTAAAAATAGGTATAGAGCCATTTGTAAATTCAAATGCTGCCTTTATACTTTAAATTTGGACTGTTTTTTGTGAGCCTATAATCAAGAGCGGCCAATACATAAGTTAATACGGTAACAGAGAATTCTAAGAATGGTAGAACCAACCTGAGTTGTTTTTCTCTCTCCTGGGTCAGATCCTTTGCCCCAATGCTGTCAAATTTTAGGAGTTGGGCCAGAAATGGCTCCTGGGAACAAAGGTTGTCCTCAATTTTCTGGACTCTTTGCTCTAATCTGTCCTCGATATAATTCATTCCCACCTGAAAAACACAGTATAGTACTAGTTAAATTTTAACTGTTATCTAACTGGATATGACTTTTATCTCGTGTGACAGGTGTAGATCCAGATCAGGCTGCATATCCATGCATACATTATATAAATATTACATGTCTGACAGGGTGACAGTAAAATTGTCAACTTGAGGAAATACTGTCAACCGAGGCAAAGCCGAGGTTGACAGTGTTTATCGAAAGTTGACAATTTTACTGTCAGGGTGTCAGACATGTAACATTTATTTTATTAAACCGAAAAACTATTCAACTGTTGCTTGACATTATTGTCGTCTGTTTACAACGGAAATGTAAAAATAGATATTGCGCATGCGCGAATGGTACAGTATAATTTTCGAACATTCCGTACCTATGGTAGCGGGTGACAGTATTTTTCCGAAGGTAAATTTTTTGACAGTACTTATATGTCACGGTGGCCTATTGAAGATAAACATTGTAAATGAAATTGAGGTATAATAAATGCATATGTAATTTGGATCTACACTATTTGCTATTAGATTTATTAGATTATTTCGGACCAAGCTGCAAACAGTGTAGCTCTTGGTACGACAGCACAGATATGGAAATTGCAGACTTAAAAGGATCTAAACTGTTTTCTAGCTACATTATAAATGCTTCTGGAGAAATAAAACTAACAATTATCTATTATTTTCTGATAAACATGAGGAGATTTTATTACAACTTTTGACAATGAATAACAAAATAAGCCATGTTATCTGACATGTACATACTCTTTTTTCAAGGTTTGATTATAGAAAAGAAACAGCTAAGTATTCCACATATCCTATACACTGATAGATGTGGAATGGTTTGAATAATGATTAACAAAAATAAACCTTCGTTTGTTTCTAATTTGATTATTTGCATGGCAACCATTGCAATTTTTATGGAATACCAACAATGTTTCCTTTGAGATAAAGAGCTTTTTGAAAGCACATGTAACATTTTCAGATTCTGAGCTTACGTTATCCTGATTACAAACATTGCAACCACAGGATCGTGATCAGCATAACCTACCTCAGACCCGGCACTTGATATCCCATCATCCCCTGCTCCATACGTGCAGTCCGAGTCCGTCAAGTAACATGGCGGCTTTTCTGGTAAACCATGTGATCCTGTGAGTGCATTCATGCGGAACAGTAACTCATCCACCTGGTACTCAATTTCAGCCATAGTAAACTCCTGAAATCATAAGACAAGATTAATATTGCCCTTTACTCCAAGGAATATAGCTGTTATAACTGAGAGAATAGTGCAGATCCAGATCAGCCACACATGCGCCAACTGATCAGGATCTAAAATATTAGCTTTTAGATTCATGAGGTTGTTTCTGACAAGAGGCGACCTTTTCATCATTTTCTATTTGAAATAATTATGATTAAAAAGCTTTGCAACTAATAAGCATTATTTTAATCATTGTCTAATTTTTTTTCTATCATGTTAAAGTAGTCTATTGAAAACTTACTGTAAATCTTTTGTTTACAAACTTCCCCAAAAATTTACTGACTTTAGCACCAACTTTTTAAGTATTTCTGCTTCAACAGTGTAAGTACCTATGTACCAACAGTTTGAGTTCCTATGAACTAAAAGTGTAAGTACTTATGCACCAACAGTTTAAGTGCTTATGCACCAACAGTGTAAGTACTTATGCGCCAACAGTTTAAGTACTTACGCACCAACAGTTTAAGTGCTTATGCACCAACAGTGTAAGTACTTATGCACCAACAGTTTAAGTACTTATGCACCAACAGTTGTATATATGCACCAAATGTTTGTACTAAAGATTTGAATAATTGAAGTTTTCTATAGGAATGTGAGATGATGGTAAGATTAACCCTTTCCTCCATTTACACACATTTTTATGCATGTGCGACCAGTGTAGATCCAGATCAGCCGGCACATTCATGCTGTCTGATCTGGATCTGGACTGGTTGATTTCGGGTCAGAAATATCCTAACAAATAAAAAAGCAAACAGTGCAGATTCTGATCAGATGGCAAGGATGTGCTGGCTGATCTGGATCTACACTTTTCGCCCATGCAATAATTGTATGTCTTTGGAGTAAAGGATTAAAGACAAAACATAGCCTCAACTTACTGGTGGTAAAATCACCACTGGTTCTTCTTCTATTCTGGGTTTCTTTAATCCAGTCCAGAATTCCAGTTGTTGCCAGTAAAACAGGATGGTTTCCTTAAAACCCATGGCAAGTTGACGGCGACGTTTACGCGACTTGAAGTAATGAGACAACACTGCAATCATCTGAAACACAACATTTTACTTGTTTAACCTTAACACCTCCACAAAATAAAGAACTTGCTATAAATCTAATTTATAAAATTGAGTTCCATGAAATTAAAAACCCACATAAAATGGTGTCTAACAAAAAACCACAAAGTAGCATGCCCACAAATACAAGTGCATCCACAGTAATCGGAAAATATGAAAAAGAAATATTAAACATGTCAATGTCATAGTCAAAATTAAGTTTTTTTGATGGATGAATCTATGGACTGTTAGATAGTCATTCCTATGTTTTGCTTTTTCATGGAAAGGGTTACTTAAAAATGTACTGCTAAAATGCTTACATAAGCAGTGAGAAATCCTGTTCCAAACACACTGGCTGAGAAGATGTACAATCTTGCTGCAGTCGTCTGCCCTTGACTGTGGAACTCCGGGAGAACATAGCTCCCTGCCAGAACAGCTGTAACCCCCATGACACTGGACCAAAGGTCACGGAAGGTCATCACCATGGAACCAAACAGCATGTGCCCTAGACTTGTGTAAGCAGCCAGTATCACACAAAACACTGCCTGAAATTTTAATTGACATTTTATATTATTAGTCTGTTATCTTTTTTAGCATGACACTTACAATAAAACATAAATACAATCTGTATACGCCAAATTTTTGCAGAGTGGGGTATATTTACTGCATTCTTTATTTAACTTTTTATTCCATATATTATATGCATTTTTACGCGTGTGTGACCAGTGTAGATCCAGACCAGCTGGCACATCCATGCTGTCTGATCTGGATCTGCAGTAGTGGCATTTTGGTCAGAAATAACCTAGCCAATCAAAAAGTGAACAGTTTAGATCCTTATCAGATGGCACAGATGTGCTGGCTGATCTGGATCTAAACTGTTTGCCCTTGCAATAAAGGTGAATCTATGGAGGAAAGGGTTAAGGGTTTCACTGTACATGTATTTTAACTTTTTAATTTTAATATACAACTTTATTAACTTTTGTTATAGTTGTGGAGATGTTTACATCAGAGCCACGACATGTGAAATGTGTATTTTGAAGTTGATGTCCATTTGTGTCATAAAGTTTAGCATATGATATGCTAAATATCAGAGGAATAAAAAATTAACTTTGCCAAAATTTGTAACAAAAATGCAGAAACTCATGTATAAACTTCTGTTCTTTCTTAACCCTTTCCTTCATAGATACACCTTAAATGCAAGGGTAAACAGTTTAGATCCAGAGAAGCCAGCACATCCGTGCCATCTGATCAGGATCTAAACTGTTCGCTATTTGATTTATTAGGTTATTTCTTACCAAAACACATCCAGTGCAGAGCCTGATTAGACGGCATGAATGTGCTTGCTGATCTGGATCTACACTGGTAGCACATTCGTAAAAATGCATATATATGGAGGAAAGGGTTAAACAGCAAAAACTTATAAAGCTTCAAATATCACTGAATACATGATGGTGTTCAACTAAATGTTTTACTCAAAGAAAGTCACTCACCAGAAAGACAATAATCTCCCGTCTAGCTCTTCTGTAGACTTCACCAAACACGGCAAACTGCTTGTTGAATCGCAACAGTCGTAAACATTTCACACAACTCAGGAACAGTAATATCCCCACAGCAGATCTCAGGAGCTGTAAGGATATGACAGGGAAATAAAACACAATTTTTATTACGCCAATATACATTTTAAACCAGCTATTTACACATTTTTGTTCATGTTTGACCACTGTAGATCCAGATCAGCTGGCATCTTTGCCATCTGATCTGGATCTACACTGGTCAAATCTTGGTCAAAAATTAAACTAAAAGTAAACAGTGTAGATCCTAAGATGTCACAGATGAGCTAGCAGATCTGAATCTACACTGCTTGGGACCACAGAATAGCAGAACAATATACTGGTACCCCACCCCCATTCCCTTTCCACAGAACTCATCAGCTATATGGTATTCAAAGTCATATTCAAGTTGTTTGTTGTTTTTTTTTCACAATAATATATTTATCATTACACATCCATTTCTTGATTGAACCACAATTCAAATATTGTTAACAAGAATTAGTACCAACCTCATCCCAGAATGCAATAAAGGCGACGCTGATGTATTTCTCGTAGTACGTGCTCCGAAGGTTCTCTACAATATCTGCCACTATGACAAAACGATACACAAAACAGCCGCAGTATACCACTGAAATCACTGCCAGCAAAAACTGAAATTCAAACAGTATACCACTAAAATCACCGCCAACAAAAACTGAAATTCAAACAGTATACTACTGAAATCACCACCAGCAAAAACTGAAATACAAACAGTATACCACTAAAATCACCGCCAGCAAAAACTGAAATACAAACAGTATACCACTAAAATCACCACCAGCAAAAACTGAAATTCAAACAGTATACCACTAAAATCAACGCCAGCATAAACTGAAATACAAACAGTATACCACTAAAATCATCGCCAGCAAAAACTGAAATACAAACAGTATACCACTAAAATCACCACCAGCAAAAACTGAAATACAAACAGTATACCACTAAAATCACCGCCAGCAAAAACTGAAATACAAACAGTATACCACTAAAATCACCACCAGCAAAAACTGAAATTCAAACAGTATACCACTTAATAAAATCACCACCATCAAAAACGTTGAAGTTTTCCCTTTTGTCCATGACTTAATATCCCTTGTGTGACCAGGTCAGCTGGCACATCTATGCAGTCAGATCAGGATCTACACTGTTTGCAGTTTTAGATACATATGGTTATTTCTGACCAAGAAAACTGTACATACAGATCAGAGGGCAAGGTTGTGCCAGCTTGTCTGGATCAAAACCAAATGCTCATATGATAAATTGCATATCCATGGAGTAAATGGTTATAAAAACCTGTAATCATAATCTTATAACCCTTTATTCCATATATACGCCTTTTTACACATGTGCAACATCCGTGCCGTCTGATCAGGACCTGCACCGGTCGCATTTTAGTCAGAGATAACCTAACAAATCAAATAGCGAACAGTTTAGATCCTAATGAGACGGCACAGTTGTGCCGGCTGATCTGGATCTAAACTGTTCACCCTTGCAATAAAAGGTGTATCTATGGAGGAAAGAGTTAACTCAGTTAACCTCTCTGCTGCCACATCTTAAATCTATGTAGACCAAGATCAGACTGCACATCTTTTCAGTTTAATCCGGGTCTACACTGTTGACATCATGAACACTGAATGGTCTGGTTCAAATGTAAAGGCAGATGAGTCCATAAATGTTTACATTAACCCTTTCCTCCATAGATACATCTTTATTGCTAGGGTGAACAGTGTAGATCCAGATGAGCCAGCACATCCGTGCCGTCTGATCAGGATCTAAACTGTTCACTTTTTGATCTATTAGGTTATCTCTGACCAAAATGCGACCAGTGCAGAAACTGATCAGACGGCAGGGATGTGCCGGCTGATCTGGACCTACACTGGTCGCAAATTCGTAAAAATGCATAAATATGGAGGAAAAGCTTAATTTTGTGGGTAAAGGGTTACATTTGTACTAGCTAACAAAACCATACATGAGTTAACTTTTTACTACATGAGATAAGGATTATATCGTGTGGGTGTCTAGTGTAGAACAATGAAAATCCTGATCAGGCCACACATAATCAGTTTCTGCTCAAATTTATTTCTGATATATTGTGTAGATCCGGATCAGACAGCACATCTATCACAAACTGGTTGTTCATGGGATATTAGCCGTTTCCATGGAGTTTAGAATTTCTTGTTTTTCCGATAATAGTAACATCTCAAACACGAAAGATTTTCCCTCTCTTCAAGATAAGAGGCTAATTTTTTATGTAATTTCTCAACAATTTTCTAGGCTTTCCCGATCTTTAATAGTATTCATAACAATAAAAAATAAACAATATTTTCTACTAATGATATAGCGCACAAGCATTCACGATGCAAAATACATTCAACCTCTAATTTATCTCAAGATAATCACCGCCTTCAAAACTTTCGTAACATAAAATTACAAGCCAATCATTCGCTCAAGGACAACTGTAGTAAAAAAATTGTTTTCATCTCAGATGGCAGATAATAACGGGGGACACAAAGACACGAATATCTTGAAACTAGAATTATTAGAAAATGGCAATGTTCATGCTGCAAAATCAAACAGCAACAAGATTACTTGATTACTGTAATTTTGTTCTAAAAGTTGAAAGCATGATAATACTATAAAATAGAGAATAAAACGTTTAATTATGGTGTTATTAATAAAATCAATTCTGGAAAGAATAAAAAAATATGGGTGGATTGAAATAATAACAAAATTATTTAAAAGAATGCACATCATCCTGAGAAAGCATTGTGTGGGGGTGAAATCAACATTTTAATGTCAGAAAAAGGTCAACAGTGGTTTAATTTCATAATGTTTTAAATCAAATCAATAGGTTTTTTTCCACTTTACATTTAAGCAATGTTATTTAACTTAAAAACATTTTAGTACATCAGTACTTAGGAGTACATCTGTACTTAGGAATAAATATTTATCTTGAAAATATAGTTATAGGGTCTATGTGCCATCACAAAGTATAATACCCGAGGTTACAATATCCAAAACCAGAGTGCTTGTAATGAACAATATGTTACTTACATTTATGATATTCCAAAGAGAGAAGAAATAATTCTGTTTTTCCACCAGTATTTGTAGAGTCTGAGATTTCACCAACAGCATCATCAGTATAAAGAATAGGAGCTGTTGAGAGAACAATATCTATTATTATATTACTATACATACATGGGTTTTACTGCATGTGCGAATAGTGTAGATCCAGATCAGCCAGCACATCTGTGCCATTTAATCAGGTTCTACACAGTTTACTATTTGATTTCATTAGGTCATTTCTGACAAAGAAGGGACCAGTGTAGGTCGTGACCAAACAACAAGGATGTGCCAGCTGATCTTTTACCCCATGGGATATGGCTTTTATTCCATGGGCGAACAGTGAAGAACCAGATCAGCTGGCACATCCATGCTGTCTGATCATGTTCTGCACTGGTCGCATTTTGGTCAGAAATAACTTAACGAATAAAAAAGCGAACAGTTTAGATCCTGAACAGATGGCACAGATGTGCCGGCTGATCTGGATCTAAACTCTTCGCCCATGCAATAAAGGTGTATGTGGAGGAATTAAGGCTATATGGTTTGGAACTACACTGGTCACCCACCTGATAAACGACTTATCCGTGGAGATAAGGGATAAAACTAGAAAAGTTTTTCTGAAGTGCTAATAGATCTGGATCTACTCTTGTCGCACATGCAAAAACCTATTTTCAGTAAAATGGCCTAAATTTTCAAACTTGAATTTGAAATGTTGTGTTAATCTATTTATTAGTTCTGTATTTTTGTTTGTAAATGAATTTCCACTTTTATGGTAGCGTAAAATGTATTAACAATATTTCTCAGGTTCTAATTACCTCAGAGTTCAGTAAAATGCCATCCCATACTGTCACATATCTGAAAAGCTGTGTAGACGTGACCTTGACAGTGGTAGACACCGACCCTGTGGAAGACATCTCAGCCAGAAGTCGGACTGCTGTGAACAGGTTTGTTGGGGGATTGTATAACGTCAGTTCCACAAATACTGCTCTGGTCTGCCGGTCGAGCCAACCATGCTCTCTCAGAGATGTCAACTGCATGTATCCCTCTTTCCTATACACAAAACAAGAACATTTATAAAACACATTCAAGTAATATGCCGACAAAATTACATACTTCCGTGCTGACTCAGATTAGGATCTACACTGCTTGATTGAATTTAAAAAAAAAAATGTTTCTAACCACAAAAGAGACCTTAATGTAAATCAAGATCAGATGGCATCGATCTGGATCTACACCAGTCACACAAGGGATTCAACCTGTATATATGGAGTCAAGGGTTAAATTCATTTGATTATTTGTCAATAAACTGGCACACACAACCTGAGTTTATGAACTTCCCCATTTCAAGAAAAAGCCTTTTGGTTTCATAAGAAATAAAAGCTTTTGTCACCTATCTAAAAAACGTTTATGAATCTTTACTGGTTTTTAACCCTTTCCATAATATACATGTATACGCCTTTGTGGCATGGGCGAATATTGTAGATCCAGATCAGCCGGCACATCTATGCCATCAGATCAGGTTTTTCACTGTTTGCTGTTAGATCCATCAAGTTATTACTGACCACCAATGAAACCAGTGTAGATCCAGATCAGATGGCAGAAACATGCCAGCTGAACTGGATTTACAATGATCACACACACTCAGTTAAAAATGCATTAACATGGAGTAAAAGGTTATGTATATAAAAGAAAACCAAACTAATGTGAAGATGAACTGCCTAGCTTTAGTGTTTTCGTATATATACGCATTTTTACGCATGTGCGACCAGTGTAGGTCAAGATCAGCAGGCACATCCGTGCCATCTGATCTGGATCTGCAATGGTCGCATTTTGTTCAGATATAACCTAATTAATCAAATAGTGAACAGTTTAGATCCTGATCATACGGCACGGATGTGCTGGCTGATCTGGATCTAAACTGTTTGCCCTAGCAATAAAGGTGTATCTATACAGGAAAGAGTTTAACAAGAAAAGTGTCTTCAGAAACAAATTTGTAGCAAAGGAAATGGTTTCAGTTTATTGTCTGTCTAAATGTCCTTATTGTCTGAAAGTTGCTTGTTAACTTTTTTTATACTGTCTCGGCCAACAGACAGAGTAATTACAGAATCCATTTTCCTCACAGATGACCATTATTCTTGTGTGATTTATTTTAAATCTCCTAAGTTATAAGCGCCGTAAACTGGTTTTCAAACAGTTCCTTTTGGTCTAATATATAGAGGATATTTGTTTTTACCAATGTAAGATAGAAATATATTTCAACGAGTGAGCTCTGGAATTCTGTTTTCACGATCGGTAAAGCCACGAGTGAAAATACCTATTTTCGGAGTTCACGAGTGAAATATATTTCTATCTTTCACTATTAAAAACAAATTTTATTTTATTTTATGCTTTAAGTGCACAATTTGTGTGAATTTGACAGAAAAGTTGCACGAAATGGCACCAAAAACGTTTGTTTATGACGTGACGTCATGACGTCATTCACCCTTTGAGCCTGGTTTCTAAACGTTCTCGGAATGTTTTGTGCGTTTGGGTACCAACGTGAAAAAGCAGTGAAAATAAAAATGATATTCCACTGTTTGAAAACAGTGAAATACCACTTTTATTTCACTGGGATTCTATAATTCATTGGAAAGCATAAAATAATTATTCATTTTTTTATGTCATTTATTGTAAAGCTGCCTTTTCACTGTTTAATATGGAATTCTTTAATGTCTCAGATGATGTTAATATTGTTGCTATATGACTATAACCGCAAATTTCACCCAACTTTTGGACAAATTAGTTCATTTAAGGACCTGTTTCAAAAGAATTTTGTGTGACAGTGAAAGAATCCTACATCACATTTTGTTTACAGGTCTTCTATAGTTTATGTCATATATTTAGATATTTGAAAATACTTAACATTTTCACTCTGAAATGACCGGGCAGCCTCAAAAGTATTTTATGGTATAAAATATAACTGCAGAGGTCATAAATAAACATGTTGAAAATTCTTGGTTATGAATCAGGACTAAAATGTTGAGTATTTTCAAACATCAAAATTTATATCCTAAACTGTAGAAAACCTGTAAAAAAAGTAATTGTGATAGATATTTTGTACACACTGAGAGTCAATATTATGATAGAATATATTTAAAGCGAAAGTTTTTATGGCATAAATACATGTAACACAGTAAAATTTACTCAAAACTTGTCCTAAATGTACTGATTTAAAAGAAACTGTCAGTGAAATGTGCTGCTGTTCAGGCAATTATAGACTTTACATAAAACCAGAACCTTGAATAGGCAGCTTTAACCCATTCCTGTATAGATACACCTTTATTGCTAGGGCGAACAGTTTAAATCCAGATCAGCCGGCACATCTGTGCCGTCTGATCAGGATCTAAACTGTTCGCTTTTTGATTCATTAGGTTATTTCTGACCAAAATGCGACCAGTGCAGATCCTGATCAGACGGCACGGATGTGCCGGCTGATCTGGATCTACACTGGTCGCACATGCGTAAAAATGCGTATATGTCCAGGAAAGGGTTAAAAACAGAAAAAGTACCCTACAGTTTTACTGATTGCTCGCGATTTATGATGAAAAATCGCAGGGAATAACAAGCCATTTTCTGAGAAAATCTTTAAAAACCGCCGTCTTAGTTAACAGGTGGGTATCATTATACTTTACCATCGTGACGTAATGTGATAGAAATGCGGTAGATCTAATAACCACAGCTATTGTAAATAGTGCAATAAAATATTAATTAATATGGCTTTAATCTTGAATCCATTGTAAGATATGCCTTTTATCACAAGGCTGACCAGGGTAGATCCAGATCAGCCATCACATCAATGCTGTCTGATCAGGATCTACACTGTTCACTTTTATATTCAGTAGGTTATTTCTGAACAAGAAGTAAACAGTCCAGATCCAGACCGGATTCTACATTGTTCACCAATGTGAAACAATTCGAATCTATATAGGAATAAAGCTTAATGTTTTAAAAAAAACAACCCCCAAAATAAAAAAAACATTTTAAAATAAAATAGATTTAATTTTTACCCAGAAAATGAATTTTTAAGTGCATTTTAGATTGAAATAGATTTAAATTTCATTACCATGGCATCTGAAATTACGACAATCCCCCGATTCAAATATAATTGTATTTGTCTAGACCACTTCAGTAACCATGTCACAAGATTATAAAACTGAGCATGGAAACCAGTCTCAAATCTCAAGCATCTGATTGGCTGAAATGGTTTCAAATCATAGTCTAAACCACTTCTCTTAACAGACGCATGTGTTTGTCAGTTATTTTACAAGAATAAATACAAACCAATTCCAATGTAAAATGGCTTCCAAGCAGTGCAATTTTGTCAGAAGTCTATTTATTCAGTCTATCAGTCAACTAAGTTCATCTCCAAACATAATATGTTTTGTACATTTAGCTATTACATCTTTAAAACATGAATCAAGAAGTGTATCCGTGAAGTAAAAGATAAACTTTATAAAGAACTGTTATTCCGTTAACCGTTTACTCCACAGATACATTTTTATCATGTGGCTGAACAGTGTAGATCCAGATCAGCTGTCACATCCATATCACTGGTCACCACGTGATAAAAGGTGTACCGGTTTATATAGAGTAAAGCATTAAACACATTTAAATAACCTAGAAATATTTTCTCAACGGCCTATCACTACTAATAACCATTGCCCATAAAAAAGTCTTACTTTGAATTGTTCAAAGACAGGATAAATCCCGTGCCATCGTACACGCCATGTTTACCAAACATAAAATCTCCATGGAAACCATCAGTGTACGATAGTCCAAGAACATTTCCAAATTTTCTGGTGTCCATGGTTACACTGTTGCTAAGGCAACTACCATGAAGATGCGGAAGTTTATCTTGACACGGAACTTCTTGAATTCTCTGTTGACGAAGCTGGATCTGACCAATCATGTAAGTGCTGGTAAAAGAAGAGTCCGTCTGAAATGGGAAAAATTTTGTATAAATAATTGTACCAAACAGGCACATCATAAATTTGGTGCAGCTGTGTGTCCTCACTTTGGTGCAAAAACATTATAAGTACTATTGAAATAAGAAGGTGTTATACTTTTATTCCACTTAGGTCAGGTTGGCTATACCACATGACTTTTTGGATGTCGTGCACATAAAAAATCACTTGCTTCACGTGAGTTTTTGCTTATTTCTCAGTAATTTCTGGACCAATTTCAATCAGATAAAGAGCACGGTACTCCTGTTAAAAAGGATTTTCATCGACATTTAACCTCTATATCAATGGGTTGCCATTTTCTCAAACATTCAACGACAAATTTACACTTTCAAACAAAATTTGTATTTGAATGTTTGAGAAAACGACAGTGAGTTTGTAACCAAAAAGTCATGTGGTACAGCCACCCTGTAGGCGATGATATCTAAAAAGCAATTCCTTCTGATCAACTTCACAGTTAACCCTTTACTTCATATTTAAGCCTTTTTACGTGTGTGCGACCAGTGTAGATCCAGATCAGCCAGCACATCTGTGCGGTCTGATCAGGATCTGCACTGGTCACGTTCTGGTAACTTAATAAATCAAAAAGTGAACAATGCAGATCCTTATCAGATGGCATGGATGTGCCTGCTGATCTGGATCTACACTGGTTGCATAGGCATTAAATGTGTATTTATGGAGGAAAGGGTTAATTACAGAAAAGATTCAAGCACATTTGAAATATTTAGGTGATTATTCCAAATCATTATTTGTGATGACTAGCTGTATGATTTTTATGTTATGCCAGATCCCAAACTTCAAATTGTCATGAAGATCTCCAGATATGCACAAATAGTTTGAAGTTTTTGTGTTTTTAAAACTCATGAAATTAAGTCCCTATTGAACAAAAACCATTATATTGTGAATTTATAAATATTCATGAAGATCTTATTTTCATGAACTTTGTAGACAGATCGATCATATATTTAACACTCATTAGATTCTATTTTATCGCATGGGTAAAAAGTTTTGATCCTGATCAGCCAGCACATTTGTGCTGACTGATCAAGATCTAAACTGTTCACTTTTAAATTCATTAGATTACAGTCAAACCTGTTTTCAGATGCCACCAAAGGGAGTAACAAAAAGTGGCTGCTTAACACAGGTGGCTGTTTAAGACAGGTTTAAGTTAGCACAAAATGTCATTTAAGGGAATACATGTATTCAAACTGGCTGTTTAAGACAGGTGGCTGCTGAATGCAGGTGGCTGCTAAGGCAGGTTTAAATGTATTTCTAACCAAACTGGAAAACGGTGTAGATCCAGAAAAGATGGCATGAAAGTGCTGGCTGATGTTGATCTACACTGGTCGCACATGCGATAAAACCCATATATTGGAGTAACAGGTTAAAACCACAATTGAATATGATACAAAATTGTACATAAACTGTTTTAGATGACTGAAAACCAAACATTTAAGAGCCCAGTAAAATGCTGTTGTAATGAAAACCAAAATTATCGACAAAACCACCCTATGTACATACAATCTGATTAAAATCATCTCCTGAAAACCTCTACTCTATCAGGATCTGACAATGAGTAACTAAAACATGCTTTTATCACTAACCCTTTGAACCAATCAGATTGTCGCATACATAATCGCAAAAGTGAAAGTAAAAATAGTTTTATAAACCATGGAAAGTGTTGACAGCCTGTGTAAGACATATTTTACTGGAGATACATGTGTTTATGTAGCATTGCATTCATTTCTAATGTAATGACATCTTCAGATCATTTTGTGAGCGTTATTAATCATGCTTCCTGTGTTACAATCTCTAAAAATAGTCATTGGGGAAAACCGCTATTACTTACATGTATATACGGTGTCTGCAGGCCGTCATCAGGTCTAACATTTTGTTAGATAAAATGTTAGATCTGACTTTAGTGAGATTGATGTCTGTATAACCCTTTACTCCAAAGGATTACTCCTGTGCCAGCTGATCTGGATCTACACTTCAGCTGATCCGGATCTACACTGTTCACACATGAGATAAAAGGCATGGAGTAAAGCTTTAAATATGTGAAAACAATCACAATCTACCTTATTTTTGTTGTGTAACTTGCTATATTTGCTTGCAGCATCCAGTAGTGTGGTTTGAGCCCAGCGGTACCAGTCATCCCTTCTCTGTATCTTGGAGAATTCCTCGCTGCCGGGTCTCAGGAATGTGGTCCTAACAGCAAGGTTCAGACGGTAAGCAGGTATACCCGATTTACTGTACGCCATTATAAGAAGCAAAATAATGGATACGGCAAATGCCACAGACTCCCTGAAAAATTTAAGCAATTAAATTAATTACAACTTTTGGTATCGTTCTCATGGGCACGTCCAGGAGGGGTTTAGTGGGGTTGCTGGAACCCGTTTTTTGGGCAGCAATAATTTTCATGGGGATTTTGGCTAGTTGGAAATTATAGACTTTCTACCCAAAGATTGCCCCAAATGAAACCCCTTTTCAAGAAATTTTGCATCTGACCCTGTTTATTTTGTTTAAATTTATAAGGTATTTAGATAATACAATAAACAATAATTCTCATTCGATAGTTATAAGGCAATTAACAAGAAATACATTTCTGCGAGAATCCCACTTTATCTAACCTATAAAATGATTAACTGCAATCTGGTAAAAAAATATATTTCTCAAAAATATCAATGAAATCAAGTGTCCTGATTATTTAACACTTTACTCCATATATACAAGTTTTATCCCATTAAAATTATTTGTGACCAGTGTAGATCCAGATCATGTATTTGTGCCCCCTGACCTGGATCTATATTGGTCTCTTCTTGGTCAGAAAAAGCCTAAATAATGATAAATCTAAAAGTCATCAGAGTGTATCCTGATCAGAAAGCACAGATTTGGATATACCATCATTGTTCGAATATTAGCCGCACTCGTGTATAAGCCTCACTGCCTCCCAAACCTTGAACAGATGAAAATGCCTTAACAAAGTGTATAAGCAGCCAAACCTGTGTATTAGCCACACCCCCAACTTTTTACTGCCGAATTCTGGGAAAAAAGTGCGGCTTATATTCATACAATGACGGTAACACCATGAATCACAGCCATATCCAAAGGAGTTAACGGTTAAACATTTCTCTATAACACAAGTAGTTAAACTATTACCAAGCAGTTTGATGTGCATTTTTAATTTAAACAAATTCTTCAAGGATTATCAAGAAAATGACAGATGATTTCAGCTTCAATGAGGACTATCATTTTGGCTTCAAAAAAGGAAATTTGGTTTCACAAAGAGATACTTAGCTTCAAGCAGAGACATTTGGCTTTATTAATTTATCATTACCTGAACATAGTGAGTGCTTTCTTTTCTTTCAGCACCCTCTTTCGGGCCTCTATCAGCTGTTTCTCCTGTGGGGGCCTCGCAAATCTCAAATACCTTGACCTTTGTCTAGCAGCCACTCCCTGAAAAAAGCAAATTCCATGCCAACGTATGAAACACAAAGACTACATATAAATTCCACAAACAAAAAATATTTAAAACATACCGAGACAAAAAAAACACCATTATATTTTTAAAGGCTGTTAGGAATACAGTCGAATTGTGATAACTCGAAGTCCCAAGGGACCGATGATTTACTTAGAGTTATCGCGAACTTCGAGTTATCGCGACTTTTCCAGAATACCATGCGAGTATTTAAAAAGTAACGACGTGCAATTATTACGCCATCATACGGTACGTACGTAACAAATGTTTGTCGTAAAGTTTGCTCAATAAAACAAGATAATTATGTTTTAAATTCTTTTATTACTCAGTTTTATTTTCAAATAGATCGACGAAGAAACAACATTTTAACAAATGTTAACAAATATCATTGTACCAACACGAGACATACATGTATACAGCGCATCATCATTCAAATACACACAATAGCGTTACGACCTACATGCAGATATATTCACAATAAATTATAAATAAAAACAACCAGTACACATTTATTTAAGAGCAACAACAGATCATGACATGCTACAATAGAAATAGAAAGATTAGTTGTTTTCCGATCCAGGTATCCTCCCAGTTACCCGGGCCCTTCGCTGGATTACTCGGAAAAATGTATTAATAATTTTATTATTTTTCGTTATGCCGTATGCGAACTGTCGTTTGCTGATTGATACAAGCTGTAGAATACAGATTACAAATGTTTGCTTGACACTAATTTGAGACAAATCACTCTTATTGTTTGCGTCACACTCATATCATTACAATGACGTGCCACTAACAACTCTTGTTGACAAGTTGGCAATAAACAAAAGACTTCGAACAACCTCGCGGGAGGTGTGAAAAACCTTGTCAGTAAATGTACTTCGAGTTATCGCGATTAAATTGTTCTTGATTCCTATTCAAGGGACTTATTAATATGTTCGAGATATCGCGAATTTCGAATTATCGCGTTTCGAGTTATCGCAACATTTTTTAGTTGAATATATAAGGAAAACTGACGGGACCGGCGGCCGACTTCGAGTTAAACCGTCATTTCGAGTTATCGGGATTCGAGTTATCGCGATTCCACTGTATTATACAACAAATGCTGTAACTTTTGATTTTGTAGCCAGAAAAAGAAACTTCTTTTAATTTCTTGTTTCTACACCACAGACAAATTTTAGTCCAAAAAACAATTCTGTACAAATTACCCCAACCCTAAATTTTTTATTGTCTTTTTTGCAGCCAATAACACTTTCATCCCACACATTTGCTCCATTTCTCGGTTTCCCACCCCCACTCCCACCTCCCTCCTTCCTCTCCCCTTCCCTGCCTTCCTTCACCCTGTTTATCCTTCTCACCATCCCTCCCTCCCCCTTTATCTTTTATCTCTTTATTTATAAATATTCTCACCCTCTCCAGGGCCTCTCCCTCGTCCCAGGATTCCAGCTGTTTCTTCCATCGGATGAGGTCCTGCTTGGCTTTCTCCCGGTTAAATATGTCATAGCTGTAGTGGTCCAGGCTGGTCGGATTGTTCTTGTAAACCCAGGCTGCGTAACACACAACTATCAAGATCTGAAATCACAAAATCATCTATTTAACATAGAGTGTAGATCAGATGGTACAGGTTTAAATTTAGACCAGGGTCTAAACTGACCAATCAGAATTTAGAGTTATTGTCAGTTACAAGAACTGCAGAAGACCAGTCTACAAATCTTGAGCAGCTGATTGGTTGACATTAAATCAGTCTTTTAATAAACCAATCAAAAGCTAGAATTTTAGACTGGTCTCAAATATCAGTTAAATAACTGCTGGAAACCAGTCTAAAAATTTTCGACTGGTCTCCAATATCAGTAACAGGAACTTTGGCCAAGATTTTCTAGAGAATTAATTCTAAAGGAAATTACTTTGTTTTGACTCAGTTTTCAGACGGATAACATCTTAAAATTCTCTTGAAAGCTGCTCAATTGTTAAGAATACGTTTACAAATGGAAAACTTCGAAACATTCTATTGTTCTGACAGCTTTCCAATATAAATCTTGCTTACAACAGACATTTCCTGTATTTTGTGTTTGTTTTGAAATGTTTATATCATCTTTCAACAATTATTTAGTTCAGTTAAAGTCTCGAGTTTTTCATTTTGGTTTTAAGTCGGTAAATCGGTAACTAGCAACTTCCAACTGGGAGAGTACACCGTACCCCCTCTGGATCCACCCAGATGAAAGCCATGTCGGACAAAAATCTTGCTATCTACCAGCAAGCCCACTGAACCCCATCTGTCTAGATCTGCCTCCTATGTCAGACAGAAATCTTGCTACCAACAAGCAACCCCGCTGAACCCACTCCCACCCCCCATCCCCCGCGCACCCTTAGATATGCCCCCGATGACAGACAGAAATCTTGCTACCTACCAGCAGTGGATTGGCTATAAACACAGAGATCATGATGCTGAAGTACAAGGACTGAAGCCAAAGGGTACTCTTTGTGATACCAAACCTGAAATAGACATGTATATTATAAGTAACCTTTACCATTTACTTCATTAATACTGGTTTATCGTCTGTGCAACCAGTGTAGTTTCAGATCAGCCAGCACATCTGTAACATCAGATCAGGATCTGGAGTATTAACTTTATGGTCAGAATTAGCCAAATAAATAAAAAAAGCCAATGGTGAAGATCCTGATCAGATGACAGGGATATGCCAGCTGATCTGGATCTTCACTGTTAGCTCATGCAATAAAGGTGTACATATGGAAAAGAGTTAATTAGCCCACAACTCAGTGGGATAAGACTGTTATCAATTGCGATAAAACTTTTCATGATGAAACACTTTAAATTTTTGTAACCCTTTCCTCCACAGACACTCCTTTATTACATCAGCGAATAGTGTAGATCCAGATCAGCCGGCACATCCTTGCCATCTGATCAGGATCTAAATTGTTCGCTTTTTGATTGGTAAGGTTATTTCTGACCAAACTGCGACCAATGCAGATCCTGATCAGATGGATTGGATGTGCCGACTGATCTGGATCTACACTGGTTGCACATGCATAGAAAGGTGTATATATGGAGGAAAGGGTTAAGGAGCTTTGCTAAAGTTTTCAGTTATTTGGATACAGAACAATTATAAAATCTATGAAGTCTAAAATCCCAAGTAGAGTATCTTAAACCCTATACTACATAATTTTTATACACATTTTGTCATATGTGCTACCAGTTTAGATCCAGATCAGCCAGCACCTCTGTGCTCTGTGCTGTCTGATCGAAATCTGCACTTTGATTTAAAGTCAGAAATTTCCTAATAAATCAAAAACCATACAGTGTAGATCCATATTAGAGGGGATGGATGTGCCAGCTGATCTGTATCTACATTGTTCTCTCATGCCATAAGATGTGTTTATATGGAGTGAGGGGTTAAGGATTAACTAATCATGTGAATCCCTGCCCCACAGGTCTATTTCTACCAGTGTAGTTCTTAACCCTTTCCTCCATAAATACGCGTTTTTACGCATATGTGACCAATGTAGATCCAGATCAGCCAGCACATCCATGCCGTCTGATCAGGATCTGCACTGTTCACTCTTTGGTCAGAATTACACTAATAAATCATAAAGCGAACAGTTTAGATCCTGATGGATGTGCCGGCTGATCTGGATCTAAACTGTTCGCCCATGCAATAAAGGTGTATCTATGGAAGAAAGGGTTAAATCAAGAACACAACTTTCAAAATTAATAAAAATAAAAATATATAAAACAAGATATATTCCTATTAAAACTAATATAATGGAATTATCAAAGGGCCATAACTTCTGAACGGTACATGTAAGAGCGAAACCCCAACTTTATGCACAACAACATATCAGGCCAAGCATTGTCGTAAAGTTTCATTAAATTCTCACCAGAAGTGTAGGACGAGTTGTGTTCACAAGATATATTCCTATTAAAACTAATGTAAATGGAAGTATCAAAGGGCCATAACTTCTAAATGGAACATGTAAGAGCAAAACCCCACCTTTATGCACAACAACATATCAGGCCAAGCATTGTGGTAAAGTTTCATTAAATTCCCACCAGAAGTGTAGGACGAGTTGCGTTCACAAGATATATTCCTATTAAAACTAATGTAAATGGAAGTAACAAAGGGCCATAACTTCTGAACGGAACATGTAAGAGCAAAACCTAACCTTTATGCACAACAACATTTCAGGCCAAGCATTGTGGTAAAGTTTCATTTAATTCCCACCAGTAGTGTAGGAGGAGTTGCATTCAAGAGATATATTCCTATTAAAACTAATGTAAATGGAAGTATCAAAGGGCCATAACTTCTGAACGGAACATGTAAGAGCGAAACCCCACCTTTATGCACAACAACATATCAGGCCAAGCATTGTGGTAAAGTTTCATTAAATTCCCACCAGTAGTGTAGGAGGAGTTGCGTTCACAAGAATATTGGATGGACGGACGGACAGGAGCAACTCTTAATGCTCGTCACCATTTCATGGGGGGGGGGGGGGGGGAATAAAAAGAAGTCTATGAGCCTACCCCACATACCTATATCCATACATGATGGTGACTGTGGCACAACCGACACAGATGACAGCACAGAGACTCCAGGCCAAGTACCGGCACCAGTACGGCAAGTACAGATGCTGTAGAACACGTGACTTCTTCCTCTCGTGTAACACTGAAATAATATTCAAACTGGAACATCAAATGTGAGCATGATGAAGTGTAGTGACCCACTTTGTTGAAATAGATATCTTAACCATTACTTCATAGATAAACATATATTAGGTGTAGTTCAAGATCAGCTAGCCAAAATGTGGCATCTAATCAGGTGGTTAAATTTTCATTATATGAAAGTACATGGCTCAATTCTGAGACACTGCAGTGTCAAAAGTCAGAGACTTCCACCTAGTGACAGATATGTTATCCCTTTTCTCCATATATATCATTTTAATGCATGTGCGACCAGTGTAGATCCAGATCACCCGGCACATCTGTGCCATCTGATCAGGATCTGCACTAGTGGCATTTTGGTCAGAAATAACCTAATAAATCAAAAATCGAACAGTTTAGATCCTGATCTGACTGCACGGTTGTGCAGGCTGATACGGATCTAAACTATTCGCTCACGCAATCAAGGTGTATCTATGGAGGAAAGTGTAAAATTAATGCATAGCCTTTAACTCCATGGGATATGGCTGTTCTCCCACGGACAAACAGTGTAGATCTCAACATGATTAAATTTTGTATTTTGTTAAAATATACTGTAAAATCATTTATACTCATGGGTGCTTATTTTCATGGTTAACTCATTATTAATAAAAATCTTCTACACACAAAGAACATGGATATTGTCAGTTAAATTTTGCAAAGGATTTTAAAACGCCACTATTTCACCCTTTTCTCCATAGATCAACCTTGTTTAGATTGGTCATTGGGACAAATACATTGTTGTCTTTATCCATAGGAGGTCTTTGTGTACAGGTGGTCTTTAGCACAGGTCAGATTATCGCTCCATATAAAAGGGTTTTATCACATGTATGACCAGTGTAGATCCAGATCAGACCGCACATCCATACCATCTGATCAGGATCTACACTGTTTGCAGCTTTGTCAGAAATAACTAAATTAACAGTGTAGATCCAGATCAGATGGCACTGATGAGCTTGCTAATCTGGATGTTTTTTTTAAACAGAGGCCACCTTGCCTTACAAGACCACATTTGGGTTTACATCTAAGTGTTCTTAGAAAGCAGGTTTGACCATATCAAGAATACAAATTAATAAAGTTACTTTTTTACACTCAATGACATTTGTATACTAAGGTACTGAGTAATGAAATATTCCCTGATATTTGAAAACATAATTTTTTTAATTTGAAAAGTGGGGGCACCTATGTCTACTCAGGAGTCTTTTTTTATCTTTCTAAACTCATGCATCAAAATGATTAGTACAAAAAAATCCATTTTGGTCCGTAACTGTAATGCTCCTGTCTACTTTTAATTCTTCAATGTCGAGTTTTCCCCCATTAAAACCTGAAAAATTACTATTTACAACATTTCTGAAATCTCAACCAGACACTTTACATCTAAAACAGACAATTTCCTTTTAAAACACATCCAAATTACGTGTACGTATAACTTGTAAACCTTCAATTGAATTGTTTTTAAGTGGACAGATAAAAGATAAAACTTGGAAGGAAATTGCCAATATCGCTTGCTAGCAGGAACATCACTTTAGACGAATTAATGCCATTATGGTGAAATTTTAGTGACGGCACTTGGAAACGAGATAACATGAACACAACTATGCAGATTGCTGACGTGTTTTATACTGTCAAAGCAATTTTCTCGGAAAGATAAAATTAAATCTATACTGACACAGGGAAAATAGCTATTTCATCTAAATTGATTTCAATTATCAAGAAGTACATTGTAACATTTTCTGCTTTTTATGCAAATCATGCAGTTTCCTAATCAATCTGCCAGGAAAAACGAGAGATATTGAAAACATCAAAGCGTTCCCATCATATATCTCGTCAGTCGACCTTCCTTTTCCGGAATGATTTGCTCCATAAAATAATTTAAAGGTATCTACTTTTCTTACTTTAATTTTTCAAAAATAAAAACTGCATTGGAAATGTTTTAATGTTTTATTCGAAACAGTTCTAACCCTTTATCTATATGTGTCTGCAGTGTAGATTCAGATCAGAATATGTGACCAGTGTAGATCCAGATCAGAATATGTGACCAGTGTAGATCCAGATCAGCATGTGTGACCAGTGTAGATCCAGATCAGAAAATGTGACCAGTGTCCAGATCAGCATGTGTGACCAGTGTAGATCCAGATCAGAAATTGTGACCAGTGTAGATCCAGATCAGAACATGTGACCAGTGTAGATCCAGATCAGAATATATGACCAGTGTAGATCCAGATCAGCATAAGTGACCAGAGAAGATCAGCCAGCTCAACCAATGTGAACGGTGTAGATCAAGATCAGCATGTGTGACCAATGAAGATCCAGATCAGCATGTGGGACCTGTGTAGATCTAGACCAGCCAGCACACCTTACTTTCAATTAATCCTTTATGCCTTATACGCAGTAAAGTATTAATTGAAAGAATGAAAGGCAGTTACATTTGTAAATTGACTTTTATCACATAAGTTGCCAGGGTAGATCCAGATCAGCACAAGTGCTGTCTGAACTGTATCTACACTGCTCACTTATTGGTCAGACTTTAAAAGTGCAGTGTAGATCCTGATCAGATGGCACCAATCTGGATCTACATTGGCTGACCAATGTCCTAACAGGTTGATCTATGGAGAAAAGGGTGAAATTGTGGTATTTTAAAATCCTTTACAAAATGCCATTTAACAGACAATATAAAAGTTCTTTGTGAAAAGAAGATTTTTGTTATGAGTTAACCATGAAAATAAGCACCCATGAGTATAAATGACTTTACAGTATATTTTAACAAAATACAAAATTCAATAATGGATTGATAGTAATGAGAACAGTTATTGGGTTTTAAATCACTTGGTTTAAACTGTTGACCCCACCTCCCAGCCCCCAACCCCACTCCAACCCCCACCCTGACACTGTCCTTTGGAACCCTCCAATATTCAATATGAACCAGTCGTATAAACTCACCTGATGACTTGTGACTTCCCGAGCTTGATACAGAGGGCGCTTTGCTTGTCTTCTCGTAGTCCGACTCTGACGTCAGTTTTGTCGAAATCCTCAGACTGTCTGGCAACGACTGTGGTTTATGTACTATTGTACTCTCGTTCACAGAGGGCGCTGCTGTTGTATGGGTGCTGTCTACAGAAGCTTTTGGGCGAATCAGACTACTGCAGTCCTCAAAACCACTAGAAGCTTGATCCAACTCAGACAGACCTAGTGAAGAAAAGATACAATATTACCCATTCATAAATATATATGCCTATATAATTATGCATGGGCGAAAAGTCTAGATCCAACACAGTCCTGCGGTTTCATCAGGATCTGTACTGTTTGATTCTAGGTCAGAAAAACCACATGGATTTTAAATCAAACAATGCAGATCCTGATCAGATAGCATACAGATGAGCAGGCTGATCTGGATCTTCAATGGTCCCACATGCGTAAAAATGCATAATATTAATTTGTTAATATGAAGTTAAAAGTTAACACTTCACTCCATGGGATATGGCTCTCATCAGATGATGAACAGTGTAGTTCCAGATCAACTGGCACATCATCCACGCTGTCTGATCAGGATCTACTCTGTTTAGTTTTTTGATTCATAATGTTATTTTTTAACCAAGATACAAACATTGTAGAACCTGATCAGTGCCCAAGGTTATAAAACTGAGCATGGAAACCAGTCTCAAATCTCAAGCAGCTGATTGGCTGAAATGGCGACCAGTCGCCATTTCAGCCAATCAGATGCTTGAGATTTGAGATTGGTTTCCAATCTCAGTTTTATAACCTTCAGTCCTGATGGATGTGAAAGCTGATCTGGATCTACACTGTTCACATACATGGAGTAAACAGTTAGAGTTTTTTTATTGTGATATTTTACATCTTTCAGTTCTATACTGACTGTTAGTAAAACAAACAAACTCAACTACTTTCGAAATGCAAGTGCAATGTGATCAAGATCTACACTGTTAGATATGAGATTAATTTGGTTATATCTCCTTAGGGAGCAAACAGTGTAGATGCAGATCTGAAGACACGGATGTGCCATCAGACCAGGATCTTAACTAGACACTTGTGTACCTCAAAACTCAGATTTTGGCGGCAAAGTAGGGGTCCCGTCTTATAAGCAGACTGCCTTATAAGCGGGAAATTACGGTAATTGAATGCTTATCCATGGAGTAATGGATTAAGAGTGCTTCTCTGACTGCAGAATGGCTAACAATGTAGACCCTGATAAGACTGTGTAAATAAGCCCCACTTTGTCACAGAGTGTAACATATTATAAATCACTTACTTTCCATTTTAAAAACAGTATTAGAGCTACTGTTACATCACTTAATTAAATTACTTATTTCTTTTTAATTTCATGCAGATTTAGGCGTAAATTATTTTAAAATGACATTTTCACATGACAAAAATTGCACACTTTTATTATTCTCATGTGATAAAATATTCAATATTATATGGCTTGATTTATTTAATTTTGCACACTTTCCAGAAAAACAAACACAAAAAACTGCAAAATGTACTGATACCTTAGTACCTCAAGCAGAATGCCTGCAATATACTTTCTTCCAAACCACTAATATAAACACTGAACTAAATGTTCAATTTATATTGTTATTAGCCCTGTACTCTATCAGATATGGATGTTATACCATGTGTGAATAGTGTAGATCCAGATCAGACAGGACATTCTTGCCTGCTTATCTGTATCTACACTGATCTAACTTTTAGATCTGAAGTTACTGTAAACAATGTAGATCCAGACCAGCCAGCAAAGATGTGCTATCTGATCTTGATCTACACTGATCACCCATGGAGTAAAGGGTTAAAAATCTCCATTGTTTTACATACCTTGTGTATGAAGTGTCAAAATATCCTCGGGATTAACGCCCTGTCTCCCCGTGCTTCCATTACTCCCATGATGCCCCGAGTGGTTGCTGCTATTCCCGCTATTTGAATCATGCACCGATCTCCCAGTTGCCTGACGTTTCATCCACTGTTTCTGAGCCCAAGTCTGAATATTTGGCCAGTTCAGGATGGACTGGTCCAATAACGAGTAGGTCATAATTGGCTGAACATGTTCTGAAGAGTCCTCGCTTTCTTGTTCGTTCGGTTTCCCGCTTGGATAGTCTGGTTCCCAGTCCGCTACTTCATCCTTAGACTGGCAGTTTGAAGCATGCTTTGGCTAAAAGGAAAATAGTACAGTGAGATAAATTTTATTACCTTTAACCCTTTCCTTCGTATATATGCATTTTTATGCATGTGCGACCAGTGTAGATCCAGATCAGCTGGCACATTCGTGCCGTCTGATCAGGATCTGCACTGGTCGCATTTTGGTCAGAAAAAAACTAACAAATCAAAAAGCCAACAGTGCAGATCCTGATCAGATGGCACAGATGTGCTGATCTTGATCTTCACTGTTCGCCCACACAATAAAGGTGTATCTATGGAGGAAAGTGTAAATATATATGTTTGATGTTCATGGGTAAACCACCCTTGAAAATATCAGTGTTTTGTGTTTATGAGTAAACCACCCATGAAAATATCTGTGTTTACTGTGTTTAGTGTTATGAGTTAATCCCCCATAAAAATATCAGTGCTTTTTGTTATGTGTAAATCCCTCATGAAAATATCAGTGTTTTGTGTTCATTAGTTCACCACTCATGGTAATATGAGTTTTTGGTATTCATGAGTTCACCACTTGTTGAAGTATGAGTTTTCAGTGTTCTCGAGTACACCACTCATGAAAATATCTGTTTACGCTGCAAAAATAACAATGGTATTCCATGATTTCAAGACAGTGAAAATATGAATTTTATTTCATTGAGAAAACTCATTTACTGGAAAACATAAAATAGCTAGACGAACCTTGCTCCTCCTGAACAAAAACTCTAGAAGGCCACCTAGTGGTAGAATGACAGCACAACATATCGCACCGACTGCCAAGTTTCTCCAGGACACGTCCAGAAGGCCAAACTCCCCACGATACTGCAATCAATCACAAATAAACCACTTAGCCTGGCTGCGAACCTTCCACAAATGTATTTCTCAAAAGTACGAAAAGTACAGCTTTCTTTGTTTTGGGCACTCTTTTATCCTACACTTAACGTGTTTTATCGCACTGGTGCCGACTGATCAGGATCTACACTTTTTGTGTCTTAGTCAGATATAACCTAATGAATCAAAAGGTGAACAGTGTAGATCCAGAACAAACAGTACAGATGTGCCAGCTGATCTGGATCTACACAAGACATCACGTGGTCAGAAGAAACCTAATGGATCCAAAAGCAGTGTAGATCCTGATCAGATGACACAAATGTACCAACTGATCTGGATCTACACTTTTAGCCAATGTCATAAAAGTTGTATCTAACCAGTTCAATGAGTGATTTAACCTTTTTACTCCATCATTATATAGAGTGAAAAGGTAAAATCACTTATTGTACTAGTTAGCAGCAAAATACTTGTTCAAACTAAATCTAGATTTTGTCTGTGAACATCATAAAATGGTGAGGACATAAAATAAATAAATAATGTTGTTAAATCAGTTACTACAGCAATTGTTTTTTAACCCTTTCCTCCATAGACACACCTTTATTGCGAAGGCGAACAGTTTAGATCCAGATCAGCCAGCACATCTGTGCAGTCTGATCAGGATCTAAACTGTTTGCTTTTTGATTTGTTAGGTTATCCCTGACAAAATGTGACCAGTGCAGATCCTGATCATATGGCAAGGATGTGCTAGCTGATCTGGATCTTCACTGTTCCCACATGCGTAAAAATGCATATATATGGAGTAAAGGGTTAAATTAAATAAAAAACACAAAACTTACCTCAGTAACAGTGGTCTTATACCACAAGGCGTTCAGACACATGTACGTCATTAGCATCGTCAAACAAACGGTCAACCTCTCCGTTCTCATAAAGCCGCTGTACGGCGGACATGTGACCAGTGATATCCATATATGGAAGTCTGACATGTACTCAACAGCCTTCGCCATGTAAGCCTGAAAGAAAATTGGAAAGAAAATTAGTAAGTATAAAAGAACAAAGCTATTATCTATTTACCTCATAAGATATAGCAGATAGCCCATGGGTAAGCAGTGTAGATCTAGATCTATGGATGGGCTGATTGATCTGGATCCATACTGGTCTCAGTGCCCAGGATTATAAAACTAAGATTTAAGACCATTTTCAAATCTGGGTTTTAAGGACAAATGGACAAAAGCAAATCTAGAAGGCCATTTAGTAGGATTTTCTCAGGAATGATAGTTCCTTACCTTCCCAAACAGGAGAGTACCATCCTGCACCATAAATTCTCTCTCCACTTTGCCATCCTGTTCTTCCACTGCCAACCACTTCTCACAGATAAACAGGTACTGACTTCCTGAAAGAATAGAATTGTGGTCTATATACAACAAAGATAAAACTCAAATACTTTAACCCTATACTAAATAACCCTATACTTAATTATATGAATTAGGTTTTATCATATAATCTATGCAACCAGTGTAGATCCTGATCAGCCAGATATATATATGAATTGGGTTTTATTTGCAAGCAGTGTAGATCCTGATCTGCTGACACATCAGGCGACCTCTGGTCAAAATTGACCCAATTTTTCTAAAAGCAATCAGTGTCAATCCTCAGATCAGATGTAGATCCAGATCAGCCAGCACATCCATGCCATCTGACTAGAATCTATACTGATCACATTGTGATTGATTAGGTTTTATATAACCAGAAATTGAACAGATCTTGATCAGATGGCATGGATGTACCAGCTGATCAGTATCTATATTGTTCACACATAAGATAAAAGCATAAAATGGAGTTAAGGATTAATTTCAAAAATGGACCTAATAACAAAATACCGTATATTCCCTATTAAACGCCCCTCCCCTAATAAACGCCCCCCCCCCCCCAAGTCTTTTTTCAAAAGTAAACAAGTGACTTACAATGACATGACAATCTTTAATCTCTCAGCATTAATCCAAATGAATACATTTCATCATTTCGTTGTGAAAAATTTCATTTCAGGTTAAGTTTTTTAAAAATAAGTTATAGGAAAATGACAAAATTGTTTCCTACGGTTATTTATTAAAAAATAACACAATTATTGAAAACTACATTTTGTCAATAGTTGGTCTCTATTAAACGCCCCCCCTTTGCAAAATGTAACGCCCCCGGGGGCGTGTAATAGGGAATATACGGTATCAGAAAAGGAGTTGGAGTTAAAGACAGTTTAGCCCCACTCCGTTATTTCTAAAAAGTGCAAGTAACATGTTTAAACTTATGTTCTCAGTCAATTAAGGCATATTTTTTAATTAAAATGTCTTGTTACCGAGATCAAAGCACCGAAAGTGCACTGGAGACAATCATGGGTAAATAATAAACTCAAACTCAGTTAGTTCAAATGACAAGATCACACCAAGACTATCATATCATTTTCCTTTTCAAAGAAATTTCTGACTGAACATTATTGATAACATTTTATACTGTCCTCTTTCTATCACAGATTTAATTTTGAGCAGTTACGCTCTTGGCAATTAAATGAAATTGTATAATATAAAAGATCTGTCTATTGATACTTTATTTACGGCACTCCTCTGTTATTACCATAGACTTAATGCACTTAATTGCAAATGTGATATTGAAAGCTGATACGGCCTTCACCATTGGATAATATTTTAATTGGTGGCGGTTTTGTTTAAGGAAGCAGTGGTTGGAAACTATATCTTGAGAAATATTCCAGGAAAATAACAGGACACCATTTAAGGAAGAAAAACGTATTCATAATATAAAGTTATTTTTCCTGAAACATCTTTTCTATATTAAACACAAAACGTGTAACATTTCATGCCAAGTATTGCAGAATTTTTTTCCCACTGATTCCTGAAAACAGCATGAACTTATCCTGAACACCAACATTGTAAAATAAAACTGATATGTATGTTGTCACTCTGTGCCATTTGATCTGGATCTACACTGGTTGCTTTTTTAAAAGTCAAAAACAACCTTATAAACACAAACCAAACAGAATAGATGCTAATCAAGCTCACGGATGAGCTAGCTGATCTTGATCTACACAGGTCGGCCATATTGTAAGCAATATCCCATTAAGTAAATGGTTAAATGAATTAAAATAAATTATATACAGATTAAACAACCTCAAGGCAGCGAAAAGCATGCATCGACTGATCTAGATCTAAAATGGTCGCCCATGGTTTATAAGCAATATCCCATGGAGTAACGGGTTAAAATGAATTATACATGCATAAATCAACCTCAAGGCTGCAACAGTGTTAGAAAAGATAGACTTGATAACCTTCCCAAATGTCTGGTGACTCGAGCCAGATTAATCCATCATGTGCTGAACTATTAAACCGCGCTAGACTTTCTTTGAATTACATTTGAATTTTATGTAGATCATCCAGGGAATTTCAGAAAGTTATTAACCTTATAGGTCATTATAGTGAAAACTCTTGTCACACTCAGTAGATGCGAACTTTAACCTTTGTTTTTTGGTCTACATTCTCTAAATGTTGCCAGAATACTTATGAACAAAAATTAACACTGTATTCAAGGGTAAGACTATCATATCCTAGCAAAATTAAACAATACATTTCGAGTTTAATTATAACAAGGCAGTGGGAACGACATCAATATCCTCTGCCGCATGCAGGAATGTTGGAAAGGTTATGGATGCTTAATTGCAAATTAACAAATACAATCTGTTTAATAGTCATGAGGTTTAACACAGTCCGTCCATCAGTTTGGAAGTTATGGAGCCAATACGAAATACTTGGTTCAAACCTTCAAAGACAACTAGTGACCTTGGGTTCTGTACATCGTCTTAAAGGAATGAACATTTTACCAAAGTTTGATAAAATTCATACCAGGGGTTCAGATTTTATGAACAAAATACATGGTTCAAATCTTCAATGACCTTGACATTGAGCCAGCCATGTTTGAACTGTTCTGCACATCATCTTGATTGGCTAAACATTTGGTCAAAATTTCATGATATTCATTCCAGGGGCTCAAAAGATATACAAGAAATACACGGTTCAAATCTTCAAACACCACTTGTGACCTTGACCAAGAGCTGGCAAGATTGGAACCTGGGTTTTGCTATTGTCTTCATGGGATGAACATTTGACAAAGGTTTCTTGAAATTCCTTCTAGGGATGAATATTATTAACCTGAATGAGACAGAGTGTCACAGAAAAGGTCAAGGTCACATCATGTGAAAGCTTGTCCAGCCCATACCTTTAACGTTCATTGAGAAATCTTGTTTATATTTGGCATGAATGTTAACCTCAATAAGAGGGTGTGTTGCTGGCAAATCCAAGGTTCCCTTCTCTAAGGTCAAGGTCACATTAATGGGTCAAAGGTCATCTGAAGGACTGTCCAGCCTACAACTTTAACATGCATTCAGCGATGTTGTTTATATTTGGCAGAAATGTTAACCTCAATGAGACAGTGTGTTGCATGTGAACCCTAGATTCCTATCTCAAAGATCAAGGTCACACTAATTGGTCAAAGGTCATATTAAAGCTTGTCCAGCTCATAACATAAATATGCATTGAGCAATCTTGTTTATATATAACATGAATGTGAGTCACACACATACCCCATGTTCACATCATAAATGTCACATTTAGAAGTCAAAGGTCATGTGAAAGCAGCCATGTTGCAAACAGGCATCTTTAATATTATTATTTATTCTGGTTATGTTGAAGGAGGGTGATAAACCTCATTATTTTTGGTTGTACCTGAGTTCAAGTCCCTGACAATGACTCTATTGAGATACCAGCTAGGCGAGGGACCGAAGTTGTTATGCCACACTTGTACCTTCCATATACGTCCTATACTGTCCGGTAACCTGTAAATAAAAAGGCATAATTATTCAATATTTCACAGATTTTCTAATGTTCGCCCTATACTCAATAGAAACACCTGATAATTGTGTGGGCAAACAGTGTTCATCCAGATCAGCTGGCACAATCAATAATGGCATCTGGTCAGGATCTACAATAGTTTGCTTTTAGATTCATTGGGTTAATTTTGACAAAGATGTGATCAGTGCAGATCCAGTTCAGATGACAAAGATCTGCCAGCTGATCTGGATCTACACTGGTCACTCACTAGTAATAATGCCTATATGGAGTAATGGGTTAACAGCGACTGGCAAGTCATTGCACATGTTGGCAAAATACAGCTAACAGTAACGCTTTTCTTTCTAAATAGATGCATGTTTTATCTCATGAGTGAACAATGTAGATCAAGATCAGCCTGTACATGGATGGCACCTGATCTACGCCATTTGCTTCTTGGTCAGAAATAACCTTATGAATCTAAAAGACGGCACAGGGATAGAAAATAGTGCAAACGTGTTAAAAGGGACATTGAAATAGTGGTCTTGTTATCGGGATGCTCATCATTTCGTGATGATCTTTTTGAGGGTTTTCACTTAAGAATTCAGGTTTTGTCAGCTTTTCTCCTGGTCTGGGAAAGCTTAGCTGTAATTTTAGACACTTTTTCAGAAAAGAAAGTCTGGCCTTTAACTTCTTGCCCCCAGAGACTGTTTCACATAAAAACTTGTATAACAACGGAAATGTTACACAACAAGGAAGTAGTTATGCTGTCCTGTAACATTTGATGAACGATGTCCAGACGAAGACATCATTCTATGAATCGTTAATAACGTCAGCCACAATCTAACAGAACATAAACTATCTCTGAGTTGTTGCCAGATTCGCTGATTAATCTAAGAAAGCCAGAATTTATCCAAACCTAACTACTGACCAAATTTAATCAAAATCCGATAGAAATGAAGCCCCTGTGATCTGACCCAGTATCACAAAAATATTTTTTTATTTTTGTGTAAACTCATAACTTATAAATGCAGACCATATTGAAGCTAGATAGAACATTTTCCTTTTGTCTTAGATTCTAATACTTGACAGACTAAGGTTTTATTCATTAGTACCTTTTTGGATTAAAATGCAGTTTTGATGATTTGTAGATAAAAAATTATCAAATAATACTTAGAGTAGATACTACTGAATATTTTAGTTGAAACCTCAACATTTGGTCAAGACATTCTCAGGAATAATAAACCCTTTCCTCCCTATATACGCATTTTTACGCCGGTGCGACCAGTGTAGATCCTGATCAGATGGCACTGGTCACACTTTTGGTCAAAAATAACCTAACAAATCAAAAAGCAAGCAAACAGTTTACATCCTGATCAGCTGGCACAGATGTGCCGGCTGATCTGGATCTAAACTGTTCTCCTTTGCAAAAAAGGTGCATCTATGAAGGTAAGGGTTAAAATTTTTAATCGTATTTCATGACATATCATTTATTCCCCCCATGTTCAAACTGTTGAAATGGACAAGATGAATTTGAGTCAGTTTGATTTCTGATAAGGTATTATGTATCATTTAACCCTTTCCCGTACAGTCACACCTTTATTGCTAGGGCGAACAGTTTAGATCCAGATCAGCCGGCACATCCGTGCCGTCTGATCAGGATCTAAACTGTTTGCTTTTTGATTCATTAGGTTATTTCTGACCAAAATGCGACCAGTGCAGATCCTGATCAGACAGCACGGATTTGCCGGCTGATCTGGATCTACACTGGTTGCACACGCGTAAAAATGCGTATATATCCAGGAAAGGGTTAATTTGTAGGAAGAAAAGTTGCCAACCTAAAATTGAACACATTTATGCGTGCAGACAAATTATCTTATAAACTATGTATAAAAAAACAAGTAAATCTGTGAGCTCATGCTTACAAGTGACACCCCCGCTGTTAGAAATTTGACTTTTAAAATGTAATTTGCATTGTTCAATAAAGATGCAATTAGGGTTTATGTAATGCACCTATATAATGATAAAGATGCCTTTTGGATTGTGTAATGCACCTGTATAGTAGCAAAATCTAAAAATATTCGGTCAACAGGAAGTAGATGAGCATGGAGCATAAAATTGCTTTTCACCATATGGGACTTTAGGATAAATCAATATGCAAATTATCAGGCGGCTGCATGTTATAGTTGCTGAGAAAACTGCGACAGAAATTTTGTAATGGACTGAAGAATGGACGGACAGAAGAACGGACGGACAAGGGTAAAACAGTATAACCCCCTCTTGTTCGAAGGGGGGGTATAACAACGGTTTAAGAATCAATGAAAATCTATGAATATTGCTAGTAATTAAATGTAAAAAATTATAAATTTAAGTGTGTTTTTTATGAACTTTCTGAGAGGTAAAAGTCTAAAATCTGCTTCAACCCTTTTGTCCAAAGACATACTTTAATTGAATAGGCAAACAGTTAAATCCAGATCAGCCGGCACATCCATTTTTGATTCATTAGGATATTTTTGACCAAGATGCAACCAGTGCTGATCCTGATCAGACGGCACGGATCTATACTGGTCACACATGTGTATATATGGAGGAAAGGGTTAAGGTCTACTTTCAGGTTATGTAACCTGTCAAGAAGGGTTTGTCTATTAAGTAACAGAGAGGCAAATTTATTACATGTTGTAAAGTTCCATTACATAATCTCTCTTAACTAGGGCACTGACATTCCGAATTTGTTCTCAAATTGTCTTTTTTTAATACGATAAAAAACTTTTATACCACCAAGAAGTAGGTTAATTTAACAATTGTCAGTCTATTTCGTCGAGTTTCTTATTTCCCATCACTTTATTAGGGTTTCTAATGGATAGCTGGGTCAAAATAGACAAATGTCTAATTTTCTACAATTCCTTTAACCAAGATGGAATTATATTTAATAAGACAGTCTTTCAACCGCTACAATAAAATTGTCGCATACTGTGAGATTCAATAAATTATGGACACTGGACAAAATTATTAGCGTGAAAGCTTTCTAAGCTTTCTATTCTTTTAAAACTGAAAATTTACTTCCATATTTTAGATCTGTTAACCTTTTCCTCCATATATATGCTTTTTAACGCATGTGCGACCAATGTAGATCCAGACCAGTCGGCACATCCATGCTCAACAAAAAAGAAACCTTACAAAGGATGTTTGACCAATCTTCCCCGGAATCAGAGTGACAAGTTACGTGTCTTGTTGTTGGAAATGAACATTAAATGTGTTTTGAACTTATCTGTGCATTTTGATATTTTCGGTGCATGACAAAAGTGTTTCAACCATTAGTTTTTATGGCAGGGTGCAAAAGTATAGATTTTGTATACATATCACATGGCTATTAAAAGATATAACTTTTGAGTCAGTTTCTGTTTTTATTGAGTATAAATCAAAACTAACAAGTGAAACTAGGAACTATTTTCTTACATCTGTATGTGTTAATTGGTTCAGAGCTGTTGCTATTTTTAGAATTTCTATTTATAGCCTATAAACTGGTTGATCTTGGTCTGACAAAAAATATTAAACAGAAGAACTTACGAGAGTATAAACTTGTCTCTGGAGTTTCTTTCGAACATGGGGCGGTCATCTTCACTTATTAGCTCCCTTGTTTCTGACATACCCTCTTCACCGTGTAAAATGATGCTGATCTGGAAATGTACAACATTTCAGGAACATTAACAATTTAATCCATGTATATGGGTTTATCCCTTTCCTTCATATATATATGCCTCTTTACGCATGTGCGACCAGTGTAGATCCAGATCAGTCAGCACATCCATGCCGTCTGATCAGGATCTGCACTGGTCGCATATAGGTCAGAAATCATCTAACAAATCAAATAGCGAACAGTTCAGATCCTGGTCAGACGACACAGATGTGCCGGCTGATCTGGATATAACTGTTTGCCCATGCAATAAAGGTGTATGTATGGAGAAAAGGGTTAATTGCATGTTCAAACAGTGTAGATCCAGATCAGCTGGCACATCTGTGTCATCAGGATCAGGATCTAACCTATTCACTTCTGTATCAGAAATAACCCAATGAATCAAAAAGCAAACATAGTTCATGCTGATCAGACAGCATGGATGTGCCATCTGGTCTGGACCTGCACTGTTCACTCGTTGGATAATAGCCATACATTTGAGTAAATGGTTCAAGGCTGTTTTATATAGAATTTAACAAAAAGTTTCACAAGACGTCTTTTCAGAAATCTTCTTAAATCTTGTGAATTTCCTATCTATGCTTTTTTTTATCCCTTGCCTCCATAAATTTGCTTTTTTATGCATGATTGTGCAACCAGAGTTGATCCAGATTAGCTGGCACATCAGTGCCATCTGATCTGGATCTGCACTGGTTTCATCTTGTTCAGAAATAACCTTATGAATAAAAAAGTGAACAGTTTAAAATCCTGATCAGATGGCATGAATGAGTCAGCTGATCTAGATCTAATCTGTGCCATCTGATCAGGATCTGCATTGTATGCTTTTTTATTTATTAGGTTATTTCTGACCAAAATCCGACCAGTGCTGATCCTGATCAGATGGCAAGTTTGTGCCAGCTGATCTGGTTCTACTCTGGTTGCACATGAATAAAAATGCGTATATACGGAGTAAAGGCTTAAAGTATTGCAGGAATCTAAATGAGAAAATGGGGTGCATCACTATGAATGCATTGTTTAGAAAGTGGATGTCAATCTTTGAAATGAAGTGGAGCAGACGACATTGCTTATCATACAATTTGAGATAAAATATTATTTTACTGTCAATCTGTACAACAAAATCACCTTTTAGCCATCAGAAAATAACATATAATTATAAGTTCGTTGCAAATAATAGTAACAAGTAAAATGTCCAAAAAAAATTGTTTGAAGACTGTCTTTCTCTGGCATCTAGCGCCATCTGATCAGAAATTACATGATTCACTTTTAGATTCAATAGGTTATTTAGGTTATCAATAAGTGACCAGCGTAGATCCTGATGAGATGGCATAGATGTACCAGAAGATCTGGATCTAACCTGTTCCCACTTGTGTTAAAACCCTTACATATGGAGTCAAGTGTTAGGTCTGCGATATAACCATAACCTGGGCTGAAGGTTATAAAACTGAGGAAACCAGTCAAGGTGAGTTTCTGCCAATCAGATGCTTGAGATTTGAAACTGGTTTCCATGCTCAGTTTTATAACCTTGGGCACTGATCTTATAACAAAGTCAATAAGTCCCATTTCATTTCCCATGATGTGTCACAAACTGCAATACATCAAATAGACAATCATTACTTTTAGTAGCTTATTAACCTAAAAGTATACCTCCGGAAGTTGAACAAGTCACTTCCATCAGTAATTCTCAGCTTTTGACCTTTTGACTTCCTGTGAGTAAATTCCATGAAAACATTTTCCATCAAGGTTTCCATATTACACTGACATTTTGTCCTTGTAATTCCAAACTGACTCCTAACCAAGGCATGAAGCATTTTCAGAGTTTCAAGAAAAAGGCATTTTGGAGATTTAGACATCAATAACTAAGCATGACTTGTGACTTCTGAATTGAATTTTTGTCTAAATAAAATAGTTTCACACGGATGTAAATTAACAGTCGTGTACTTAGCTTGAAAAAAACCCGAACAAAACAGCACCAAACAATCAATATTGCCATTTATTATTCATTATTAATTATTAGTTCAAACAGCACTATAAACTAAGAAATGGAACCACCCAGATTAAACGGATTCAATTGATCCCATGTGTGATAAGACTAGATCCTGATCAGTCATATCTGCAGTCAGATCTGCACACTCTGATCAGAATCTATCCTCATCACTTTTTAAGTTTTAGATGCACACGGTCCGCTTGTTGATTCATGAGGCTATTTCTGACCAAAATGTGACAACTGTCAATCAAATCAGATTTCTCAGATGTGCCAGCTGATCTGGATCTACACTGGTCACATACACGTTACAAAACGTAAAACTATATGGAGCAAAGGGTTAAAGGAAGTCAGTAACATAAGCAAGACCTGTGTCCAAGGTTATAAAACTGAGCATGGAAACCAGTCTCAAATCTCAAGCATCTGATTGGTTGAAATGGCGACTGGTTGCCATTTCAGCCAATCAGATGCTTGAGATTTGAGACTGGTTTCCATGCTCAGTTTTATAACCTCCAAACCTGATACTCACCTTAGCTGAAGTTCCAGCCCCTTTCCAGAACCCTGTTTCCACGGTGATTTCAAACTTCTGCTGGTCCATGGGCGAGTTGTCAAGGAGATAAACAATGCCACCCTTCTTGCTGTCATGGAGGTCGGCATGGTAACAGCAGAACAGAGCTACACAGTATAACACAAGTACCATACTCACTAAGGTCAAGGTCACAGGGTTTCTATGGAGACTGAAATGCAAATTGCGAGAATAAAAATTTACTTCTATGTGTTAATAATAATAAAAACAAGGCAGTCGGAACGACAGCAATATCCCCCGCCGCAGATGTGAATGTGGGAAAGGTTATGGATGGTTAAGAGCAAATAAACAATAGCTCTGGGCAACGGGTCGGCAGGTGGAAGCCAATTCAAGTGCAAGGGTATGTCATGTTCAGATAAGTTTCAGAGTATTAGCCTGCTCAAACACCAGAGGCATCCTTGACCGTGAGCCAGCCAGGTTGGAACATGGGTTCTGCACATCAGGTTCATGAACTGAACATTTCACTTAAGTTTCATAATATTCATTCCAGGGGTTCAGAAGATATGAACTGGACACGAAATGCATGGTTCACCACCGGTGACCTTGACATTGAGCCGGCCATGTTGGAACATGGGTTCTGCACGTCGTCTTGATGGGGAGAACATTTGACTAAAGTTTCATGAAATTTGTTCTAGGGGTTTAAAAGTTATAGACTGGTCCAAAGCATGCAACTTTCATGAAATTCCTTCAAGGCTTTTCAAAAAACACCACTGGTGACCTTGACATTGAGGCAGCCATGTTGGAACATGGGTTCTGCACGTCATCTTCATGGGGAGAACGTTTGACTAAAGTTTCATGAAATTCCTTCTAAGGGTTGAAAAGTTATGGACCGGACACGAAATATGCTCAAACACCACAGGCGGCCTTGACCTTGAGCCAGCCAGGTTGGAACATGGGTTCAGCACATCATGTTCATGAACTGAACATTTCACTTAAGTTTCATGATATTAATTCCAGGGGTTCAGAGACCTACAATTAACTTGCCAGTTTGTATACATACACTGTATACAGCTGAGACCTCTCTTAAATTTCGTCTTAACATTTTGAGAATGTGCTACAAATTTGTTGTTGTTGTTGTTTTACACACAAACAGTGAATAGAATATTCAGAAGAGCCTGATTTTCAAAGTGCTATAAAGTAAGAAAGTTTATTTGGTCTGTATCCATAGAAAATGACAAAATTTACCCTGTAAAATCATCCAGAGCAAAGTTTTTTATATTGCATAACACAGATCTAAACAGCAAAGTTCATTAAGGGGCCGCCACACTATGATGTTCTGGTCAACATTCTCTGAACGTTTCAAAAACAAACTCAAGTTATTAAGCAGAAACTGAATTTCTATTTTGATCAATACTGACCTTGACCTTGATCACAGATACCTGGGTAGCAATCCCAAGCTGCTTCTTGAAATTAGCTACCCATACACCAATTTTGGAGTCAACAGGCCAAAGCAAACTCAAGTTATTGAGTGGAAATGGAATTTCTATTTTTAGCAACAGTGACCTTGACTTTGATCACAAACATCTGGGTAGCAATCCCAAGCTACCTCTTCATATAAGCTACCCCACAGACCAAGTTTGGAGTCAATAGGCCAAAGCAAACTCAAGTTATTGAGCAGAAACTAAATTTCTATTTTTAGCAACAGTGACCTTGACCTTCACCCTATGGTCATGATTTGAACAACTTTTGCAGACATTAGTGCCAGGATGCTCCAGGACAAATTTGGTTAAAATCTGTCCAGTGGTTTCAGAGGAGATGTTGTTTAAAGGAAATTGTTGACGGACGACGGACAAAGACCAGTCATAATAGCTCACCATGAGCCTAAAGCTCAGGTGAGCTAAAAAGCGTGTAACAGCAACCAAGTAAGAAAACTCTAAAATCATTAGCATGTTCTCACGGGCCACTGGCGCGCGAAGAATTATTTGTCAACGTTAGACGAGCGTGCTGAGGCATGGATGTTCGGGTAACGCTCGAATGACGCTCAATGGACGTCAAAAGGACGTTGGTTTCACTTTAGTCACACGCTGCGTCCGCTAGGGGACCGTTTAGCGGTCGTTGACAGGTCGCCAGTGAGTCATTCACTGCAAAGCAAACGATTTGTAACAATCAAGTAACGCTTGAGAAACGACTGTCTGACGATAGCCGAACGCGTGCAACGCTCGGCAAAAGTTAGTAAAACGTTCCATGAATGTTCTTAAATGTTTTTCAGCGTTCACAATTAAACGTTGAAGAACGCTCGTCTCAGAGAAAATTTTTGTGCATGTTCAAAATTTTTTTTCCGGACCAGCGTTCTCCCCCGATTCCCCGCGATCATTGACGTTCACTGCAATCACTAGTGTTCAAAAAACGCACTTCTGGTGATATCCTAGCGACCATGGACGACTATCAACGTTTCATCAAACGTTGTAGAACGCTGGCCAGAACGTCATAGTGTGACGGCCCCATAACGAAAAAGAGAACCTATGGGGATACTGCCTTGCAACGGTCAGTGGCAAAACAAATTGCCACTGGAGGTTTAAACCAGGTTCTGGGGTGCACCAACCTCACACTTGCCCAAACAGGTTCAAGTATCACAAAACAAGTACAAGTTGTCTTGGTGAAATAACTCCAACCCACCCATCGGATCAACAATGTTGCATGCAAAAGCACACAAACATATAAAACATAAGAAGCTAATAGCATTGCAAAGCCAAAGGGCGGGTACTCAATGATCTTACCGAGACCAGAGCACCTGGAGTAAAATCAGCAAGAACACGATTACAGGGATAAAAGAAACAATTCAAGCTTCTAGGTTCTTTTAAGGAATAGATATAAAAGGGAACTTTGAAAGCCACCAAACATGACAAATATGAAAATTATTGAGCCTGTTCATGGGCAGTAATGGGAATGCATATTACTACCCACACTGCCTAGCCCCGGGTTGAGCGCAACTCAGTAATTACACCATTAAATAGTACAATTTCGATCCATCCCAAATGATGGTATGCATATGGCGGTGAACATAGAATCTTCAATGGGGTATTTTCAGATTAATACCATTCCATGTTCAGCGGCATATGGTCCCCAGATAAAAGAATGGGTTTGCCCTAAACGGGAACACAATGGGCAGAAATAAACAGAATAGTATTTTGACAGGGGATCTTAGAATATAAATCCTGCATATCACAGAAGACGCCAAAGGCAAAATTTTAAACAAGAGGGCCATGATGGCCCTGAATCGCTCACCTGAGTATGAAACTCAAGTTATTAAGTGGAAACTGAATTTTTATGTTTAGCAACAGTGGCCTTGACCTTGATCACAGACACCTGGGTCTGTGTTATAAGCTGTCTCTTGTTATAAGCTACCCATATACCAAGTTTGGAGTCAATATGCCAAAGCAAACTCAAGTTATTAAGTGGAAACTGAATTTCTATTTTTAGCAACAGTGACCTTGACCTTGATCACAGACACATAGGTAGCTTTCCCAAGTTGCCTCTTAATTTAAGCTATCCATATACCAAGTTTGGAGTCAATAGGCCAAAGCAATCTCAAGAAATTAAGTAGAAACTGCATTTCTATTTTTAGTAACAGTGACCTTGACCTTAATCACAGACACCTGGGTAGCAACCCCAAGCTGCCTTTTGATATAAGCTACCCATACATCAAGTTTGGAGTCAATAGCCAAAGCAAACTCAAGTTATTAAGCAGAAACTGAATTTCTATTTTTAGCAACAGTGACCTAGACCTTGATCACAGACATCTGGGTAGCAACCCCAAGCTGCCTTTTGATATAAGCTACCCATACACCAAGGTTGGAGTCAATAGGCCTAAGCAAACTCAAGTAATTGAGCAAAGACCGAATTTCTATTTTTAGCAACAGTGACCTTGACCTTGATCACAGACACCTGGGTAGCAACCCCAAGCTGCCTTTTGATATAAGCTACCCATACACCAAGTTTGGAGTCAATAGGCCTAAGCAAACTCAAGTAATTGAGCAAAGACTGAATTTCTATTTTTAGCAATAGTGACCTTGACCTTGATCACAGACACCTGGGTAGCAGCCCAAGCTGCCTTTTGATATAAGCTACCCATACACCAAGTTTGGAGTCAATAGGCCTAAGCAAACTCAAGTAATTGAGCAAAGACTGAATTTCTATTTTTAGCAACAGTGACCTTGACCTTGATCACAGACACCTGGGTAGCAACCCCTAGCTGCCGTTTGATATAAGCTACCCATACACCAAGTTTGGAGTCAATAACCCTAAGCAAACTCAAGTAATTGAGCAAAGACTGAATTTCTATTTTTAGCAGCAGTGACCTTGACCTTGACCCTGTGGTCATGATTTGAACAACTTTTGTAGACATCAGTGCCAGGATGCTTCAGGACAAATTTGGTTAAAATCCATCAAGTGGTTTCAGAGGAGATGTTGTTTAAAGGAAATTGTTGATGGACGCCGGACGCCGGACAAAGACGGGTCACAATAGCTCACCATGAGCCTATGGCTCATGGTGAGCTAAAAAGCAGGAAGTATATCCTTGGGAGTGATTGGACAATATCCAAATCTATATTGGCTGGGATATTGAAACCACCTATCTATAAACTGGCTGAAATATTAAAACAAAAGTAAGTTTAGAAGTACTATAAACATAGTACAAATTTTTGCTTTAATCTGACCTAGTGACCTTGACATCGAGCGGGCCATGTTGGAACATGGGTTCTGCACTTCATCTTGATGGGGAGAACATTTGCCTTTAAAGTTTCATCAAATTCCTTCTAGGGGTTGAAAAGTTATTGAACGGACACGAAATGTGCGCGCAGGGAAGGACAGACGGACGAAGACCATTCCTATATCCGCCGCGGGGGATAATAATAATTATAATGATAATGTGAAACAATAATAATAATAATAATAATAATAATAATAATAATAATAATAAAAATAATAATATAACTAAAAATAATAATAATCCATGATTGTAGTGATGATAATAATAATAATAATAATAATCGTCACATAATAGTCGTATCTGTGGAGTAAAGGTTAAGCTTTATGCAACAACAGTTTGATTTTCTGAAAACATTTCACAAGCTAAAATTTCTTTCCAAGCATAAATGTTTGACTTGATGTTTCTTGTTTGCATGTGTTTACTCACATGAAATTATAATGCTGAATATACAGTCTGGAGCAGTCGTAAGTAACAATTATATACAAATTTGAATTATTCATCTTGAATTTAGTCAACATATTTAAGATAAAACTGATTATTCAAATCATCAGCAAAAATGTGAAATTTTCTGGGAGGGTTTTCCGAATCATACATACCAAAGGAAACCATTTAACCAACATAACTAAATACAAAGCCTCAAGGCGGGAAAACTGAAATACCATTATCATAAATAATCTTATGGCATTTAATTAATTTAATCAAATGATTAATTTGAATAAATATTGCCTAATATACTATCAGATAAAATTTATGTAATAACAAGATAAAGTGCAATGCAAGAAAAACTGGTTTTTCATCTGAAGTATTGATAGGGATCAGAATTGTTAAACGCTTTCAAATAAAAAGTGGACAAAAAACTTAATCTAAACTATGGCAAAATAAAGTCAAGAGTTATTAACACTTTCCTCCATTTATACACATTTTTACGCTTGTGTGACCAGTGTAGATCCAGATCACATCAGTTCTGTGCCATCTGATCAGGATCTGCACTGGTCACTTTTTGGTAAACAAGAGGGCCATGATGGCCCTGAATCGCTCACCTGAGTACGAAACTCAAGTTATTAACCAGAAACTGAATTTTTATTTTTAGCAACAGTGACCTTGACCTTGATCACAGACACGTGGGTAGCAATCCCAGTTTGTCTCTTGTTATAAGCTACTCATATACCAAGTTTGGAGTCAATATGCCAAAGCAAACTCAAGTTATCAAGTGGAAACTGAATTTCTATTTTTAGCAACAGTGACCTTAACCTTGATCAGAGACACCTGGGTAGCAATCCCAAGCTGCCTCTTGATATAAGCTACTCATACACCAAGTGTGGAGTCAAAAAACCAAAGCAAACTCAAGTTATCAAGTGGAAACTGAATTTCTATTTTTAGCAACGGTGACCTTGACCTTGATCACAGACACGTGGGTAGCAACCCCAAGCTGCCTCTAGATAAAAGCTATCCATATACCAAATTTGGAGTCAACAGGCCAAAGCAATCTCAAGTAATTAAGTAGAAACTGAATTTCTATTTTTAGTAACAGTGACCTTGACCTTAATCACAGACACCTGGGTAGCAACCCCAAGCTGCCTCTAGATATAAGCTATCCATATACCAAGTTTGGAATCAATAGGCCAAAGCAAACTAAAGTTATTAAGCAGAAACTGAATTTCTATTTTTAGCAACAGTGACCTTGACCTTGATCACAGACACCTGGGTAGCAACCCCAAGCTGCCTTTTGATATAAGCTACCCATACACCAAGTTTGGAGTCAATAGGCCTAAGCAAACTCAAGTAATTGAGCAAAGACTGAATTTCTATTTTTAGCAGCAGTGACCTTGACCTTGACCCTGTGGTCATGATTTGAACAACTTTTGTAGACATCAGTGTCAGGATGCTTCAGGACAAATTTGGTTAAAATCCATCAAGTAGTTTCAGAGGAGATGTTGTTTAAAGGAAATTGTTGACGGACGCCGGACGCCGGACAAAGACGGGTCACAATAGCTCACCATGAGCCTATGGCTCAGGTGAGCTAAAAATAACCTGACAAATCAAATAACGAACAGTGCAGATCCTGATCAGACAGCTGATCTGGATCTATACTGTTCGATCATGCCATAAAGGAAAGCGTTAAACTTGTCCTGATAAAGGCTACTGTGATGTCAGGCATCCATGTAAAATGTAAAACTCTATCTTGAATATTCACTATCAAAATGTGGACTTAGACAAAAAACTGAACCAAATGTGCTGGCTGATCTGGATCTAAACTATTCGCCATGGCAATAAAGGTGTATCATTGAGGAAAGGGTTAAACACCAAGTAATCAAAAATGTTTAACTTTAAGTGAAATAAGCACCAGTTTGTCTGGAAGGGTTTTTGTATGTTTCATTTATACAGAAGAGAAAACAAAAGTAATATAAATGTATGCTAAGTTTCTCTATCTGTGATCTGCTTAAATTCATAGGCATATAATTTCTTGGTTTTTTGTAAGACACCACTTTCAAGGGTTCTTTAGAATTCAATTTTTTAAAACTACATTTACGTTAATTTAAATTTTTTTCTTCAAGGTGGTTTCAACCCTTTATTCCATGTGATAAGGCTGTTATAGCATGATGAACAGTGTAGATCCAGATCAGCTGGCACATCCATGCTGTCTGATCAGGATCTTCACTGTTTGCTTTTTAAATCATTAGATGATTTCTGACCTGGGCAGAAGGTTATAAAACTGAGTTTGGAAACCAGTCTCAAATCTCAAGCATCTGATTGGCTGAAATGGCGACCAGTCGCCATTTCAGCCAATCAGATGCTTGAGATTTGAGACTGGTTTCCATGCTCAGTTTTATAACCTTGGGCACAAGATATGTCCCGTGTAGATCCAAATAAGACTGCTGATCTGGATCTACAGTGTTAACATCTTAACCATTTCCTCAATAGATACAAGGGCAAACAGTGTACATCTGTGCCGTCTGATCCGGACCTAAACTGTTCGCTTTTTTTATTCATTGGGTTATTTCTGACCAAAATGCGACCGGTTCAGATCCTGATCAGACAGCTCAGATGTGCTGGCTGATCTGTATCTACACTGGTTGCAGATGCGTAAAAATGCATATATATGGAGGAAAGGTTTAATCATTAAAGGCATATACCGTATAAGTGTTTTTTTCTGCGGGCTCCAAATTCTGCATTTTTTTCAAAATTCATGGGTGTTTTTATTTCTGCGTACATTATTTCTGCAGCATCAAGCTCAGACATAAATCAAACTTAAATTATGCGGTCTCTGTTAAAAGTGAAAGTAGGAAACAACAACTTCCTGTACAATATACTAAATTAACAAACGTATCGTCATCACCATACAGATTTATTTTTAAACAATACAGTACAATAGACATGTTTTACAAATGCAATGCAAATTATATTAATGAACATTCAAGTCACCGCAGAAAAAAACACTTATAGATATATGGAGTAAAGGGTTAAATTCATAGACCAATCTGCTCACGACATCCATTAAAAATGTGTATCCCGTGAATTGTTTTGATTTTACATTATAGAGACTGTGTCATTACATGTGAATAGCAACATTCATGACTGTATACATATCAAGTCAGAGTTTCAACTTACAAAGAAAAGTCTTAGCTTAGATGCAAATTAGTTTACAAATTGTCCATTTAATAAGTTTTTACAAAGATCTGAAAAACACTATACATAATGTTAATTTGAAACGTCTTGGCTTTATGTTGAAGAGGTTTTTAAACACATGCAAAATTACTTATGCAATCCCTTTACTCTCCACAGATAAGATTTTCATTGCATTGGCAAACAGTGTAGATCCAGATCAGCTAGAACATTCATTCTGTCTGATCAGGATCTATAATAAGTTTTATATATCGAATATGGCATATCCCTTTAATTCATATATACACATTTTTACGCATGTGCGACCAGTGTAGATCCAGATCAGCCGGCACAACCGTGCCGTTCGATCAGGATCTGCACTGTTCGCGTTTTGGTAGATAATAATCTACTAATACAAAACGGAAACAGTGCAAATCCTGATCAGACAGTACAGATGTTCCGGCTGATCTGGATCTACACTGTTCGCCCAAGCAATAAAGGTGTGTCTATGGAGGAAAGGGTTTTATTCCATAAATGACCTGTGAACTGCCTGTGATATTTTCACCTTTCTACGCTGATCTAATTCTGAAATATCTCAGGGTCAGCATTGGTCTGAAATGCCATAATAAGATTTCTTAGAAAAGAGTTTAAAGCCATAGAGAAATAGCTGTCAAGCAGTGTTGAATTTGTCTAGTATTAAATTTATCTTGACATGAAATATCTGTCTTCTAAGCGAGTATTAAATATGGGTGGCAATACCATGTGACTTTGAGAATGGCGTGCACACATTTATTCCAGAAAAATCTGGTCGCTTTAGGTAGGTATTTTGCTTATTTCTCAGTAATTTCTGGACTGATTTTCAGATAAAGCGCACCATACTCCTGTTAACAAGCATTGTCATTGACATTTAACCTCTAATATCAATCGGCTGCCGTTTTCTCAAACATTTAAAAACACAAATTTTGTTTGAAATGTCTTGGAATGTTAAAGAAAACGGCAGTTGAATGACATGACATGCAAGTTCAAATGTCAATGAAAATGCTTTGTAACAAGAGTATGGTGCTCTTTATCTGATCAAAATTGGTCCAGAAATTACCAAGAAGCAAGCAAATAACCTACCTAAAGCAAGTGATTATTCCAATATAAATGTGTGCAAGACATTCTAAAAGTCACGTAGCATAGCCATCCTGTAATTGCAAGCACTAAACCCTTTACTCCATACATACCCATTTTACGCATGTGCGACCATTGTCCCAAAACTTAGGGACACCGAAAAATACTGATCATAAAAGTGTCCCAAAATTTAGGAACTCAAAAAATAATTATTTTTGTGAAAAATAAGGATGTCGCAATATTTAGGGTGTCCCAATACTTAGGGTGATTATGGTACATTTGATTTTATTTTCTACATAAGATAGGACAGTTTGCACTGAATCCTTGGTCTCCACATCAAAAAGAATGTAATTGATTGTTTGAAAGCAACAAACAATAATTTGTTCTCTACATTTTTTTTGTGTTTTTTTGCATGTAACAAACTCTCTGTTATCATGTAAAAAAATGTAAATTGTTTCTGGATGTGTCATTTGCATGCTTGTTAAAGCCAATTAACCCTTTCCTCCATAAATACGCATATTTACCCATGTGCGATCAGTGTTGATCCCGATCAGCTGGCACATTCATGCCATCTGATCAGGATCTGCACTGGTCACATTTTGGTCAGAAATAACCTAACAAATCAAAAACAGTGCAGATCCTGATCAGACGGCCAGTATGTGCCAGCTGATCTGGATCTACACTGTTCGCCCATGCAATAGAGGTGTTTCTATGGAGGAAAGGGTCAAATGATGTGCAAAACAAATTGCGGGCTTGGTGCAACACTATACCATCTCCTTTGAAATTCTTGAAAAGTGAGACCATATATATGCATTTTTACGCATGTGCGATCAGTTTAATATGTCCAGATCAGCTTGCACATCTGTGCCGTCTGATCAGGATCTGCACTGGTTGCATTTTGGTCAGAAATAATGTAATGAATCAATAAGCAAACAGTTTAAATGCTGATCAGATGGAATGGATGAGCCGGCTGATCTGGATCTAAACTGTTGGCCCATGCAAGAGAGGTGTTTCTATGGAGGAAAGGGTTAAATGATGTGCAAAACAAATTGAGGGCTTGGTGCAAAACTATACCATCTCCTTCGAAATTCTTGAAGAGTAACTAGACTTGCTGCAAAATAATCAAAATACAGTATCAAGAAGCCTACCTAAAAAAACCTTCTATGTCTGCAATCGAAAGCTCATTTGGAATGAGCTCAAACCTTCCACCAAAACTGGTCAGGTGATTACAGGTGCACTTTGTGATCTCTAGTGTGGAATCCTGGGTAATCTGACAACCATCTGGTAGCCACGCCTCCTGGGATGAGCTCCAGTATAAGCACTGCCCCCACCAAAGCTTGAGGGTGTAGTTCCTTTCAGTAACCTCCCCTTGTCGGGGCCGCCCCTTGTTGTAGGTGGAGTCCACAATACCAATGTAGTACATTCCAGTTCCTGCAACAAGAAAATGTTAAAATACAAACATTTACTTCATAAATATGGGTTTATTGCATGTGTGAACAGTGTAGATCCAGATCTGCTGGCACATCTATGTCATCTGATCAGAACTGCACTGTTCACTTTTTGATTCATTAGGTTATTTGTATTAGGCCCCTTACTCCTTTGATAATCTTTGTAACACATGGGCTACCACTTTAGATCCAGAACAGAGAGTACATCTGTGTCGTCTGATCTGGATCTATACTGTAAAGTCAAACAACTCTGAAAGCCAACAGTGCAGATCCAGATCCATGCAGTCTGATCTGATTCTACAGTTCACTTATTGACTTGACGTAACCTAATGAATCCAAGAGCAAACAGTGTATGGATGTGCTGGCTGATCTGGATCTACAGATTTCGTCCGCATGATAAAGGCATATCAATGGAGTAATGGGTTTACATAAAAGCAATGTAATCAGTGCTGAATTTATATTTGGAATCTTTTTTAACCTTTTTTGTAACCATCCCTCTGCAGGGTTTATGTCATACTTAAATAACCATTTCTAAAACACATAATAAGATAAAATAAGATAAAAAAATCTAAAAATTTCAAGAAAGGAAAACAAAAAACACTGCCTAATCTTAGCTGAGGCATCTTAATAAAATTAGACATGCAAAAATCTTTCAAACATGCATGCAATCTCTTTATATTCCACCATTGGCAATATTTTTCTTAAAGGGGCTAATACCCTAAATGTTTGTGACATATTCAAGACCTAATTTATGACAACTTTTTAGGACAAATATTAATTGGATAGATTGGGTTTTTGACTATTGTAATAACTGTCACCTCAGTTTAAAAATTGTCTAATAAATTTTATACAAGATAATTATGATTACACTATGACTTCAATTACCTTTTATGACTGAGACAATGATTACTATTACAGACCAAGACTTCAATTAATTTTATATTTTAGGAACTGCCATTACAATGTTCGATTGTTACAACCATAACTTTCACTGTCTTGGAACTAAATTACAATTATATACTGAGAAACAAGCTTATATGAAAGTTGTGCTTGTTGGTGGGTAATGATGTAACACAATGGTCCAGTCATGTGACTAACTGGAAGTCACATGACCTTCAACTGCAACATTTAAATACACAGGAAAAGTAAAATTTACCCTCTAATCCCTGCTCTGGCATCTTAAAGATAGCAAAACGCCATACACTAAGAGCAGTGATTGAAATGTTCATGACATCTCTCTAGATTTCTATCAACGAATACAAAACAAGAAGCCTTATTTGTCTTAAATCTACAGCTACATGCAAACAGCTCATTATTTCGTCGTAGGAAAAAGACATCTAAATAACATTAGACTACAGCAAAAACAACTCTCGAAATATCATTAAAAGATCCCATTTTCCAGCGATCATGCGAGGCATTTTGAAATCCTCAAACTGACATTTTGCAAATTTCACAAGAAACTACTGCATTTGCTTTTATTTTCTACACAAGATAGGACTGTTTGCATTGAACTTGATTTCCGCATTAAAAAGAATAATGAAATTGATTGTTAGAAAGCAACAAACAATAATTCTTTCTCTATGTTATTTTATGTTTCGTTTTTTTTTTTTTTCATGTAACAAACTCTCTGTTGTCATGTAAAATATTGCAAATTGTTTATGGATGTGTCATTTGAATGCTAGTTAAAGGCAATTTAATTTACATCTGTTGGCGAACTGCTTTAGTCTTTTTATCGTTGTCTCATATCCCATGAGCAAACACTGTAGGACAAACAAAAAACCTAACCTCAATTTTGTTTACAGTAACAAAGAATTAAGATGTCCATTTTTACCATTACAATACCTTACATTGCTGCATATAGACAGTGCAACTGAGAAATAAAATAAATTAGGTGCAATTTGCATATGTATTTGTCATATTTACATTGTATTCAAAAACCACATTCAGAAAACACCATCTCCCCAAAGAGCCAAAAGGCAAAGAGGAAAAGATAGCACTGATTCAAAATATGACCATTATAAAAAAAAGATACCACAAACAATTAACAGAACAAGCAAATTCATTGAATTTATATCCCCCGCCGAGTACTGGTTATTACTAACACAACAGCTGAAGACATAGGGCTTTATTTAGATATTTATCATGGATGGCAAAAACAGTGAAAAAAAAACTTCATATGGTGAAAAGGGTTGGGCAGCTCACCAGAATATAAAAATGAGACGAAAAGTCTTCAAGTTGTTAAAATGATGAACGCAGTAGTAAAAATATAGCGCGGTATTTGATTGAAATCCATGCAGAAGTTGCATAGAAGTAGCACGGAAACAAATACTACTTTTATGCATAGTGCATAACTTATCAAAGGGCCATAACTCTGTGTTAATCGGTCACACCAGAACAAGACAACAATATGGGCATCTTGTCTTGGTATTGATGGTTTCCATAGTTTCCTGCTAAGAAATAGCAAGGAAACAAATACTGCTCTACATGCAAAATGCATAACTTATCAAAGGGCCATAACTCTGTGTTAAAAGGTCTGACTGAAACAAGATGGCAATATGCACATCTCCTGCTTGTATTAAAGGCTTCCAGAAAAAATTCATTGAAATCTATCTAGTAGTTGCAGAGAAATAGCGTCGAAACAAATACCGCTGTATATGCATAATGCATAAGTTATCAAAGGGCCATAACTCTGTGTTAAACGGTCTGACAGGAACAAGACAACAATATTCATATCTCCTTATGGTATTGATGGTTTCAAGAAAGTTTCATTGAATTCCATTCAGTAGTTGCAAAGAAATAGCCCCGAAACAAAAAACTGCTCTATGTGCATAAGGCATAAGTTATCAAAGGGCCATAACTCTGTGTTAAACAGTCTGACTGGAACAAGACCACAATATGTGCATCTCTTCTTGGTATTGATGGTTCTCAGAAAGATTCATTGAAATCCATCTGGTAGTTGCAGAGAAATAGCAGAAACGAATACTGCTCTATATGCATAATGCATCAGTTATCAAAGGGCCATTACTCTGTGTTAAATAGTCTGACGGGAACAAGACTATGATATGCGCATTTCCTCTTGGTATAGATGGTTTCCAGAAAGTTTCATTGAAATCCATCCAATAGTTGCAGAGAAAAAGCACAGAAATGAATACTGCTCTATATGCAGAATGCATAAGTTATCAAAGGGCCATAACTCTGTGTTAAACGGTCTGACCAAAACAAAAGACAGTATGCGCATCTCGTCTTGGTATAGATGGTTTCCAGAAAGTTTCATTGAATTCCATTCAGTAGTTGCAGAGAAATAGCCCGGAACGAATACTGCTCTATATGCATAATGCATAAGGTATCAAAGGGCCATAACTCTGTGTTCAACAGTCTGACCAGAACAAGACGATGATATGCGCATCTCCTCTTGGTATTGATGGTTCTCAGAAAGATTCATTGAAATCCATCTGGTAGTTGCAGAGAAATAGCGCAGAAATGAATACTGCTCTATATGCATAATGCATAAGTTATCAAAGGGCAATAACTCTGTGTTAAACAGTCTGACTGGAATAAGACGACAATATGCGCATCTCCTCTCGGTATTGATGGTTCTCAGAAAGATTCATTGAAACCCATCCGCTAGTTACAGAGAAATAGCGCGGAAACGAATACTGCTCTATATGCATAATGCATAAGTAATGAAAGAGCAATAACTCTGTGTTAAATGGTCTGACAGAAACAAGACGACGATATGCGCATCTTCTCATGGTAAAGATGGTTTCCAGCAAGTTTCATTGAAATCCATTCAGTAGTTGTAGAGAAATAGCGCGGAAACGAATACTGCTCTATATACATAATGCATAGGTTATCAAAGGGCCATAACTCTGTGTTAAATGGTCTGACCAGAACAAGACAACGACATGCCCATTTCCTCTTGGTACTGATGGTTCCCACAAAGTTTCAATGAAATCCATCCAATGGTTGCAGAGAAATAGCGCGGAGACGAAATTTGGACGGACAGCGTGACAACGTGACGGACGGACAACGCCAAAACAATATCTCCCTCACGATTTCATCGGCGGGGGATAATTAATGAAAATGAGGACATGAGGAAACATTGCCACTTTGGTTTCTTGGGTCCACTAACCTGTAACCTGCCCCAACAGGTTCTCATATGAACAAAATTAATAAGCAACTTGCCCCAACAGGTTCTCATATGAACAAAATTAATAAGCAACTTGCCCCAACAGGTTCTCATATGAACAAAATTAATAAGCACAAGTTGTCTTCAGTTGGTGAAATTATAACTCCAAACCACCCATCAACTCAACAATGTTGCAAGGGAAAACACACAAACGTCTTGAACAAAAGAAGCTTATAGTATTGTTAAGTGGAAAAAGGTATGTACTCAATGATCCAACAGTTTCCTTCTTCTGTGCCCAAGGTTATAAAACTGAGCATGAAAACCAGTCTCAAATCTCAAGCATCTGATTGGCTGAAATGGCGACCAGTCAGATATCATTGAGATTTGAGACTGGTTTTCATGCTCAGTTTAATAACCTCCAACCCTGAAGACCACAATTTCTGAACTCGTATGTTTATTTTAGACAATGTCAGACATACTCTGTTCTTTGTTATAAAACTAACAGACAATTGTTACTTTATGGAGGAACTTTCTGGGCCTTCTAAGCTGGAAAAAAAATTTGATCTGGCTATTTTGGCTAAATACCTTTACAATTTGTAAAATTTTGGGATATCAGTAGCAACACACTAGTAAAACTTTTCACTGGCATTCCAAAAAATACTAATAGATGCCAGTGGAATTTGACTGGAATGCTAGTGAAAATTGACTGGAATGCAAGTGGAAATAGACTGGAATGCCAGTGGAAATTCACTGGAATGCTAGCGGAAATTGACTCGAATGCTAGTGGCTATTGACTGGAATGACAGTGGAAATTAACTGGAATGTTAGTGGAAACTGACTCGAATGCTAGTGGCAATTGACTGGAATGCCAGTGGAAACTGACTGGAATGCCAGTGGAAATTCACTGGAATGCTAGTGGAAATTGACTCGAATGCTAGTGAAAATTCACTGGAATGCTAGTGGAACTTAAATGTGAATCATACTTCTTTGGCATCATTATATTTTTCATGCGTTTAATTTTCATGTATTTCACACAAGAAAAGTCCACAAAATCAAGCCAAATTGAAATCGTAACCATATGATAGCTAATCCTATGAGGATATTACACCTGCATGGATTTATGTCCATGAATCAGCTGCCATTTCATTCCATTATCCCCATTCTAGTTTCATTTGTTCCCCTTCTACAATCAATTAAGGGTCAGTCTTACAACTATGTATTTATCATATATACATTGTATTCAAGTATAAACATTAGAGTAAAACATTTTGAAGTTAAATTTCTGGCCTTGATTGAATTAAAGTAATTATAGAAAATGTCTTTTGATTCAGTGATAATAATAACTTTTCTAGAGCTTAAAATGAATAATAAAGCGTGTGACCCTAAAGGGTGGTCATCATTGCATTGACATTGATAAAAGATGAAAAATATCAAAATCTCTGTAACAGCAAAATGCAGTAGAATAAAATGTTGCACAAATAAATGTTTTTAATAGATCTATATTTTAGAAATGTTAACCCTACTCCAAATATATTATTTTAACATGTGTGCAACCTGCATAGATCCAAATCAGACAGCACATCTGTGCCATCTGATCTAGTTGTCCACTGATCACATATGTTACACATACCGTCATTGTTTGAATATAAGCCACACTTTTTTTCCAGAATTTGGCGGTAAAAAGTGGGGGGTGCGGCTAATACACAGGTTTGGCTATTTATACATTGCATTAAGCCATTTTCATCTGTTCATCAGGTTTGGGGGGCAGTGCGGCTTATACATGAGTGCAGCTTATATTCAAACAATGACGGTACCTAATGAACCTAAAAGCGAACAGTGTAGATCCTGATCAGATGGTAACTATGTATGTAAGAAGTAAAGAGTTAAGGAAAGTTGAACAATAAAGACAAATAGCTAGATTTGAAAATTCCCTAAAATTCTTTTGAAAGTGCTGTGACAACTGGCTTAGGCCGATAATTATTTTTGTGGAGTGTACTTTGAAAAATAATGAAACCGCTGCTCACGACGTCAGTTTTGCAGCTCAGTATCATGGTGTATTTGTTCCCTGATTTAATGCGTACTGTAAATCTTCTTTTGTGTGTGCTGCTAATGCATGGCAACAGTTAGTTAGCTCGCTGTATCATATTCTCGGGACATTATTAGATCAATTTTTCCGATTTATAAGAAAGGGTTAATGCCTTGCATGTGTGTCACTACATGTAATTGAAATTGCATGTTAACTTGAAGTGAAGCAGTACAGAGTGCAACAGTTTGAATAAATCGCTAAGGTTGTTTGATGTCTGAATAATGTAAATTAGTTTTAAAATATCCTGAAAGCAAATACACATATACTCACAGGTTAAAGAAATGCAAATGACACTATCTGCAATATCTTGCAAATGTGTTGACCAAAAACAATTAAATTCTTCAAAGGAACTAAGTTATAGCGCAACTGTTTGTGGAAAATGTCCCACAATGGGATTGCATAATGATGTCTCCCAGGGAACACAATGGGATTGCATAATGATGTCTCCCAGGGAACACAATGGGATTGCATAATGATGTCTCCCAGGGAACACAATGGGATTGCATAATGATGTCTCCCAGGGAACACAATGGGATTGCATAATGATGTCTCCCAGGGAACACAATGGGATTACATAATGATGTATCCCAGGGAACACAATGGGATTGCATAATGATGTCTCCCAGGGAACACAATGGGATTGCATTGAGGGGGTGGGTAAAACTAGAACCATCTTCAAAATTTACCCTACATTTCTCTATCCCTTAACCCTTTAGATATGCCTTTTTATGCTTGTGCAACCAGTGTAGATCCAGATTATATGGCACATCTGTACCTTTGTTCAGGACCTGCACTGTTCATTTTTTGGTCAGAAATAACCTTCACTGTTTTGCCCAAGGAGGAGGAGGAAGGGGTTAGTATATAACTAATATGTAAACTAGAATTATCACTGAAAGTGATTAAATACCCCCACATGTGTGCTTGATACTTGAACTGGAAATTCTTAGAATCAATGTGTGCCAAAAAATGTTAAAATATGTGAAGCCTTTCATTAGAAATCATCCAGAAACCATTTTTTCTATTTTTAGTAACAGTGAACAGTGACCTTGACCCCACTAGGCCCATTTTCAATACCAAGTTTCATCTTCACAGACACTACCTATAAAGCAATTTTCATCACAATATCTCATTCCCAACTACAGTTATTAAGCATATACAGTTTTTCTATTTTTAGTAACAGTGACCTTGACCCAACAGGCCTTACTTTCAATTCCAAAAGTCGTCTTCACAGAAACCACCAATACACCAAAATTCATTCAAGAATCTCATTCAAAGCTATAGTTACTGAGTGGAAATGAAGTTTTGAAGTTAAAATAACAGTGACCTTGACCTTGAACCCACAGGCCCCAAAGTCAAACTTAACCTGTATCTTGTAATGTTACATCTGTGTCCCAAAAAATAATTAAATCTATGAAGTATTTCATGAGTTATCGTCCAGAAACAGTTTTTCTATTTTAAGTAACAGTGACCTTGACATTGACCCCACAGGCCCCAAAGTCTAACTCAACCTGTATGTTCTGATGTTACATCTATGTCCCAAAAAAGGATTTAATCTGTGAAGTATTTCATGAGTTATCATCCGGAAACCATTTTTCTATTTTTAGTAACACTGACCTTGACATTGACCCTACCAGCCTCAAAGTCGAACCTGACCTGTATCTTGTGATGTTACACCTGTGTACCAAACATTTTTAAAATATTTGATGCCTTTCAGGAGTTACTGTCCGGAAAGCATTTTTCTATTTGTAGTAACAGTGACCTTGACACTGACCCCACCAGCCCCAAAATCGAACTTGACCTGTCTCTTATGATGTTACACCTGTGTACCAAAAATTATTTAAATCTGTCGAGCCTTTCATGAGTTATCATCCGGTAACGAAGAATCTGACCGACAGACCGACCGACCGACCGACAAGCTCACTCCTATATACCCCCTCAAACTTCGTTTGTGGGGGTATAAAAATAGACTTTTTGGGGTCCGACAGGAAGACTGGTCCTTTTGCAAAGCAAAAGCTTTAACAAAGTACTGGCATATTTTCTTCTGCTTAGAAAAATAAAGACTTGAAAATTATGTTTTCAAATGCGACACTGTTGTTAAGGGAGTTTCAAAATCGTGCTGTTTACTGATGTAAATACCGAGTTGCACTCATCTCAGGGCTTGGCAGCATGGACAGTATAATGCATTTCTTTACTGCCCATGAACTGGCTCAATCTAACCGAGCCAGCAATATTTTCATATTTATCATGTTCGGTGGTTTTCCAAGTTCTCATTTCTATCTAAATGCAGAATAGAAACTTGACAATTATGTTTTCAATCTAAATGCAGAGAAGCTTTCAAAATGATAAATGCGGTAGAAGAATATTGGATACCAACCATGTTTCTAGCTTTAACTAGTAGTGAAAAATGTCGTACATTTTCGGTTAATTAGAAATTTTCTTGTTTTACGAACCCAAGGGAATGTCTTTACGTATGCTCTTCCTGGAAGTCTGCTTTGTGTAGGCAGTTACTAAAATTACATTGTCTACGGCTATTGACCTTTGCCCAAGGTTATAAAACTGAGCATGGAAACCAGTCTCAAATCTCAAGCATCTGATTGGCTGAAATGGCGACCAGTCGCCATTTCAGCCAATCAGATGCTTGAAATTTGAGACTGGTTTCCAATCTCAGCTTTATAACCTTCAACCCATTACAAGACATGGCAGGAAGTGCCATTCATGGGGTGACTTTGTAATAATCAATTCAAGTAAAAATGTCAGTGATAATCCATTAGAGTTTCTAGCAAAATTCTTTGCTGAAATCCATTGAAACCTGTGGAATTCCAGTGAATTTCCACTGGCATTCCAGTGAATTTCCACTGGTATGCAAGTGAATTTACATAATAACAAGCTAGTCAACTATAACAAGCTAGTCACAATGATAACATTAGCTAGTTGACCATAATCAGCTAGCTGACTATAAAGAGTTAGTCAACTATAATGAGCAAGTTAATTATAAAGATCTATTCAACTAAAATGAGGTATTCAACTATATTAATATTATACTAGTCAACTATAATGAGCTAGTTGACTATTACAAACTAAATATGTCTTTATGTATGTTCTTCCTGGAAGCAGGCTGCTACAAAGCTAAAATTGTCTTAGGTTATTGAACTTTACAATACATGAGGGCAGTGTCATAAATTGGGTCACACAGTGGCTACTTGAACTTTATGACTAAATAACAATCAATACAATGCATCATTTTAATCATAATGTTTGTTTTTCATTGACCATCCTCCAGAGGCATTGTCTTTTTGAATGCAGGTGTTTTCCTTCTCAAATAATGCTGATTGGTAATGCTAATGCACCCAACAGAATCGTAATTTAATGCATTACTTTTGAAAAATTGAGTAATGCTTATGCTAATTTAATGCCCAATCTTGCAAACCGCACTAATGCATATTTTTTAACCCTTTCCTGGATAAATATGCATTTATACGCATGTGCGACCAGTGTAGATCCAGATCAGCCGGCACATCCATGCCGTCTGATCAGGATCTGCACTGGTCGCATTTTGGTCAGAAATAACCTAATGAATCAAAAAGCAAACAGTTTAGATCCTGATCAGACGGCACGGATGTGCCAGCTGATCTGGATCTAAACTGTTCGCCCTAGCAATAAAGGTGTATCTGTACAGGAAAGGGTTAAAAGAAATTGACCCCAACCCTGACAAGTAATAAAATCAATGATATTCCAGTGGAGTTCCGACAAAATTCCAGTGAATTTTCATATAATGAGCTAGTAGCAACAATCCTGAGCTAAATGACATAATAAAGAACTAGTGGTCTATAAAAAGTTAGTACACTATAACGACCAAGTCAACTATAATGAGCTAGTCAACTATAACAAGCTAGTGGACTATAATGAGCTTGTCAACTATAACTAGCTAGTCAACTTTAACTCACCCTGTAACATGCCATAAAGATGCTTGTGAATTCAGAGAATCCTAAATGCGCTTTGTGTCTAAGTATGATAAAGTGAGTTAAGGGACTGTCTGCAAATTACTCTATGTTAGTAAGCTATTAACAATTTTAAGTTCAACTGTTGGTCATATGACCACTGACATGCGAATGTGCACACATTCTCATAGACTGACCATTGAGTGTTCCTGCGGGCAGGAAGATGTCCACAGTATTCTCCCCTGGTTCAAAGTCATACCTCAGCTTGTAGTACTCTGGAGATGGCGGTTTGCTCACGCTGTAATATTAAGTCATTTTTATTGATGTAAACAAGAACAACTATTCATATTAAATTTATGGATATCCCTTTTATCACAAGGGTGAACAGTGTAGATTCAGATCAGCTGTCACATGCATGCCATATGATCTCAAGGAATTAATCCATACTAAGTATTTTTTAAATTTTAATTTAAAGTCTATTGATTTGTGTTCAAAGAGACAATCCATTTTCTCAAAATAGTATGTTCTTTATTTGTTTTTAATTTTGTATTCATGTTTCATGTTTAATACAATCATGTCCATTTCACAGGTTTTGCTTTTTCATGACAATCACTTTGAAGAGCAAACAAACACCTCTTTTTCTATATTTGTGTAACAAGAGTTCTTAAAATTCCATGCCTGAACCTAGGATTGAACCCAGGACACTTCACATGCTAGGCTGTCTCTCTACCATGTCGCCATAAAAGCTAGCTCTATGGCGAGATAGTACAAGTGCGGTACTAACTCAACCATAGCCAGTTACATAGACCCCTCCAGATTGGAATTTTTTCAAATTTCCATTGTGGATAGAGACTCACTTTGAAGTGAACTCGAGGTATTTTAATATCCCTGGCAGGTCACGTGTAAGGTGCCATTTGTAACAAGGGTTCTGAAAAATCCATGTCTCAAACAAAGGTTGAACCCTTAACCCCTCACATGCTAGGCCGTCACTTGCCCATCTCACCATAAAAGCTAGCTAAGAAATTCATTCATTAAACAACCATTTTTCTGAGAGTTTTCATTACAGAGTTTAAAACAGTAATCTTGTGATGCCTTAAGGTTAGTTAACACACTTGAAACTTTGCTCACCTATACTGAGCAAGGTCTGAGTCAAAGATTCAAGCGCATACCCACAACCTCATTCTGTCCTGCCAAACAATGGCCAAAGTCCTCCACTGCCAAAGTCATCCATTTGTTCATTCCCACAATCTTATTTTATTCAGCCATAAAAATCTGCCAAAGTCCTCCACTGCCAAAGTCCTCCATTTGTTCATACCCACAACCTCTTTCTTTCCAGCCATAAAAATCTGCGGAAGTCCTCCATTTGTTCATTCCCACAACTACAGTATATCCATCCATAAAAATCTGCGGAAGTCCTCCATTTGTTCATAACCAAAACCCCATTCTTTTCAGCCATAAAAATTTCCACAAGTCATCCATTTGTTCACACACAAATCTGCCAGTCCTCCATTGCAAAAGTCCTCCATTTGTTCATACCCACAACATCATTCTATCCAGCCATAAAATCTGTCAACTCCTCCTTTCGTTTAAATTTTTCTCATACAATTCAAGATTCCAGAGTGCTGTTTCCATGCTTCAATTCAATACTTTCTTTTTTTGATGTATTGTTTCCACCAGACAAAAGCATTAGCATCAAAATATTTCTCTTGTTTGTCTCTATTTGCACTAGAATTTTTTTTAAAATTTCTTGTTTAACCCTTTCCTGGATATATACGCATTTTTACGCGTGTGCGACCAGTGTAGATCAAGATCAGCCGGCACATCCGTGCCGTCTGATCAGGATCTTCACTGTTCGCATTTTGGTCAGAAATAACCTAATGAATCAATTAGCGAACAGTTTAGATCCTGATCAGACGGCACGGATGTGCCGGCTGATCTGGATCTAAACTTTTCGCCCTGGCAATAAAGGTGTATCTGTACAGGAATGGGTTAAAAATTAATTGTGTTGTTCAGAGGAAAAATTTTTTATACTTCTAACTGTAAAATTCCTTTTAAATGCCCCACACCTAATAAACCCTATGTTATTTCTTAGGGAAAATTTAAAAAAAACAACAACATATTTTATTAATCAACATCTTTCAGAATCTAATATTAGAAAAAACAACAAAAAAACATGCGCCCCCTTTCAGAAAATCAAATGCTCCCAAGGGGGCGTTTAAAAAGAGTTTTATAGTATATTGATTTCCTTCATTCTTCTGATTATTGTTTTCCATTTAGTTTTTTCCATTTGTTCGCTTTCTTTTTTTGTTTTAATCCATATTCCATAAGCATACAACTGCTTTCATGCTTAGTATGTTTTTGCCGCGTTTCCTTCAGACAAATATCTCTGCTTGTAAATTGATCTCTATCAAATGTATAAGAAAACAATTGCCCTCGTTTTCTTTTCAATTACATCAAAAATCTTGAGCTTCCGTTCTGTACAAAGGAGAACAGCTATATGCATCAATAGCTTTGGTTTTGAAACCAAAATCAAATGAACACAAGTTTTGTATTTCCAATCAATCCTAACATGACCATATTTCATTTCTCCTTCGGTTCAATAATAACTCCATCACAACCAGTCATGAATATTGACGTAAGTGTTCCGTTGATTGCTGTCGGATGTTTTAAGTTCACAAAACCGACACCTGAAACTTTGCTCACCTGCTTTATTCCCAGGCTTGAGACAAAATCTTAGGCTCAGTCTTAATAAACAAGCTTCTTCTGAACCGTATAAAGATGTTTTCCTTTCTGAAGAGTAATTGTTTCTGAACATCTTCTTGAAAGTATGAGAACTTCTCCTTTCTGAAGAGTACTTTTTTCTAAACTTTTTATGAAGACTCTAAAACCTTCTTTTTGAAGAGTATTTTTTCAAAGCTTTTTTCTGAACAATAAAGAACTCCTTTCTGAGGATTACTTTATCTACACTTCTTATGAATTGTCTAGAAAGGAGTATTACTTTATCTACACTTCTTATGAATTGTCTAACTACTTCTTCTTTTTGGAGAGTTTTCCTTCTTTTTAACATTTTTTTTAAATGTCCATCCTTATTAAGGTTGTTTCTTATTTGTTTCAAAGAGGCTTCAAAGAGAAGAGTTTTCCTTTCAACTGTAGATTTTTCAATAAAAACAAAACATATCTCAGTAAACATTAAAATTAAATTACAGCAACTATTTTATTTTATCTGTCCAATATTACAAAGAAAATCATCACACCAGCTTTTATAATATAGGTCCTTAGCATTTGAGAACATCATAACATTCCTTGACTTTTCAGGCTTCCCTACACAGCTGCATGTTGCCACAAGAGTGACACCTGAAACTTTGCTCACCTTGTGTTTTTACAGGCTTGAGACAAAATAACAGGCACGCCACTCTTACTGCTCTATTCTAGAAGATCCTTCAACGAAGATACCATGACTGCTCTATTCTAGAAGATCCTTCAACAAAGATACAGTGACTGCTCTATTCTAGAAGATCCTTAAACAACGATACAGTGACTGATCTATTCTAGAAGATCCTTCAATGACGATATAGTGACTGTTTTATTCTAGAAGATCCTTCAACGAAGATACAGTGAATGATCTATTCTAGAAGATCCTTCAGCTGGGAAATATTAAAGATCCTTTGAGTGATTTATAGTGAATGCTCTATTCTCAAAGATCTTTGGATTTCTCGAAGATCCTTTGACTGAGTTATATCAAATATATTTTGACTTGGAAGATCCTTGGATTTCTCAATGATCCTTTGACTAAGATATAGTGACAGCTTTATTTTCAAAGATCCTTCGACTCACCCACCTGTCAGTTTTTGTCATTAACCCATTCCTGTATAGATACACATTTTTATGCATGTGTGACCAGTGTAGATCCAGATCAGCCGGCACATCCGTGCCGTCTGATCAGGATCTGCACTGGTCGCATTTTGGTCAGAAATAACCTAATGAATCAAAAAGCGAACAGTTTAGATCCTGATCAGACGGCACGGATGTGCCGGCTGATCTGGATCTAAACTGTTCGCCCTAGCAATAAATGTGTATCTGTACGGGAAAGGGTTAAAGTGATTACTTCGTGGATACGTCTTTCTATCACATCGGAGACCGGTGCAGATCTAGATCGAGATCAGCCAGCACTTCGCTACCTCCCTAATGTTTTTTACCAAATTTCTTCTTTCTTTTTTAATTAATCGAAGTGTCATATCTTAATCTCAAATCATGAAAAGATGTATTTGCTCCATCTTTCAGATAAACAAATTACTCAGTCTGATTTAAATATTTATCTGCATGATTTATCAAATCCAAGGACACTGTTTTTCCAATTATGATTTACTTAGCTCTTTTTTATCATCAATGACATTTCATTGGTTCCCTCTGATATTTTCTGAAATTTCAATTGTACCTTTTGTTATTTCTCAGTATCTTAGACGATTTTATTCCATAAAAATGTCAGAGACTCCATTAATCATACACATTTTTTGTGTATAATGGGTTAGTTTTAACATCTTTTTACAGTTTTAACATATCAATTGTGAAACAAGTTTGACAGTTTATATAATTTTAACTTAGTAACTGCTCAGCTGCAGTACTCCCACCACAGCTGTAGTATCCCATCACAGCTGTAGTATCCCATCACAGCTGTAGTATCAAATCACAGCTGTGAAGGAAGATTTATTAAAATCTAGTTGCACTTGTATGGCAATGTTCGATATTCCTGGAAAACATACTTTACTCATCTTTCTTCTTTGTGTGTCACTGACTTCACAGCTGCTCAAATTGAGATCCTTTTGTTCCGACTATATTTATGTTCATATTAATTTTCTGGTCCTTTCATCTGCAACAATGCCTAGTACTTTATCATATCTTCCATGCATCTAATTCTTTTGCCTTTATTCTTGTTCCATAGTCCATTGACATTTATTTTTACACATGTCCTTAAAAATCATTGCATTCTTCAATACTTTTGTCCTTGCAATACATCTTGTACTTGCTTTAATTTCATTACCAGTAATTACCTTTAAATCAATTTCATTTATTACCGTTAAATCAATTTCACTATCTAGATTTTTGCAACCAATTATTTGGTTATTTAGCAATAATCAATGTTCCTTTATAATCCTTTCTAAATCCCTCACAATATTTAAGAGTTCCCACATAATCCTTATTGCTAATTTATTTAAAATAATTCCTCGATTCCTTATAATTATTGTAGTCCCCTTGTAATCCTTGCTTGTTCTGTTATAATCCATGCTAGTTCCATACAACCCTTTTTCATACCCTTATTGCTAGTTCCCATACAATCCAAGCCAGTTCCCATATAATCCAAGCTAGTTCCCATATAATCCTTGCTAGTTCCCATACAATCCAAGCCAGTTCCCATATAATCCAAGCCAGTTCCCATATAATCCAAGCCAGTTCCCATACAATCCAAGCCAGTTCCCATATAATCCAAGCCAGTTCCCATATAATCCAAGCTAGTTCCCATATAATCCTTGCTAGTTCCCATACAATCCAAACCAGTTCCCATATAATCCAAGCTAGTTCCCATATACAGTGGAATTGCGATAACTCGAAACCCGATAACTCGAAATGACGGTTTAATTCGAAGTCGGCCGCCGGTCCCGTCAATTTTCCTTATATATTAAATTAAAAAAAGTTGCGATAATTCAAAACGCGATAATTCGAAATTTGCGATATCTCGAACATATAAATAAGTCCCTTGAATAAGAATTAAGCACAATTTAATCGCGATAACTCGAAGTACATTTATTGACACGGTTTTTCACACCTCCCGCGAGAATGTTCGGAGTCTTTTGTTCATCGCCAACTTGTCAACAAGAGTTGTTAGTGGCACATCATTGTAATAATATGAGTGTGAAGCAAACAATAAGAGTGATTTGTCTCAAAGGAGTGGTAGTTGTTAATTTTCCTTTCTATAAAACTTCCTTAAATTTTCCGATTTCTGTATTTGTCAAAGTTCTCTAGTCGAATTCTGTGACTCCCGTGTTGCTTTGTAATATTGTATGTGTAACATGTCATGATCTGTTGTTGTTTGTAAATAAATGTGCAATGGTTGTTTGAGAACATCTGTTTTTATTCATAATTTATTGTGAATATATCTGCATGTATGTCGTAAATCCATTGTGTGTAAATTGAATTATGATGCGCTGTATACATATATGTCTCGTGTTGGTACACTGATATTAGTTAAAATTTGTTAAAATGTTGTTTCTTCGTCGTTCTTTTTGTATATAATCACGAAAATAAAACTGAGAAAAAAATATAATTATCTTGTTTTATTGAGCAAACCTTACAAAAAACATTTGTTACATACGTACTGTATGGTGACGTAATAATTGCACGTCGTTACTTTCTAACACTCGCATGGTATTCTGGAAAAGTCAAAGTCGCGATAATTCGAAGTAAATCGTCGGTTCCTTGGGACTTCGAGTTATCGCAATTGGACTGTAATCCAAGCTAGTTCCCATATTATTCAAGCTAGTTCCCATATAATCCAAGCTGGTTCCCATATAATCCAAGCCAGTTCCCATATAATCCACGCTAGTTCCCACATAATTCAAGCTAGTTCCTATATAATCCAAGCTAGTTCCCATATAATTCAAGCTAGTTCCCACATAATTCAAGCTAGTTCCCATAGAATCATTGCTAGTTCCCATATAACCCTTGCTACTTTCTATACAAAACCTTTTCAAATCCCTTATAACTAATGTTCCTTTATAATCCTTTCTAGTTCCTTTGTAATTCTTTCTTGTTCATTAATGATCCTTTATTGTTGGCTTGTATTCCTTGCAAGTTCCTTTTAAATTTTTGCTCGTTCCCTTTTAATCCTTGCCAGTTCCTTTTTAATCCTTGCCAGTTCCCTTACATCCTTGCTGGTTCCTTTATAGTTCTTTCTAATTTGTTCATTACTATACAAGTTCCCATATACATGTAATCCTTGCTAGTTTCTTCACAAAAATTCTTCAAACTATTTTAGCTTATTTCAATGACTTTAAAGTCTGCTTTATATTTCTAGTTCCTTAGTAACATTTCTAAAATCATAAACAATGCCCTAGGTTTACACCATCAATACTCTAATCTACATCACTTTCAGTTCTTTTAGCAACAAAGCCGAGTCATGTAGAGTTTTATATTGCCTATATAATACTTGTACATCATAAAACCAATATAGTACTACTCTAACATATATTAATTCCTTTGAAACAATATTTACTCCAAATGCTTTAACACATCATCAATATTTCTGATTAAATCCCTCATGGCTCATTTATATGAGCTTTCAATTTCCATTAATTCCTTTCATACATTTCCAGTTTCTTTCTCTCTGCGAATTCCATTCAAACTTTTGTGATTTCCATTCAAACTTTTGTGATTTCCATTCAAACTTTTGAGATTTCCATTCAAACTTTATGTCAATCTTCATTGTTTTGTACACATAAGGATGGCAGCCTAACAAAGGTTCCTTTAACAGTTTACTCCATTTATACGACTTTAATTGCAGAGGCAAACCTTGTAGATCCAGATCAGCTGGCACATGTGTGTCTTCTGATCAGGATCTAAACTAATCACTTCTTGGTCAGAAATAAACTAATAACAGCCAGTGAAAATCCTGACCCGACGGCACATCTATGCTGTCAGATCTGGATCTACACCATTCATGTCATGGTGAGAAATAAACTATTAACAGAAAACAGTGAAGATCCTGATCAGATGGCACAGATGTGCCAGTTGATCTGGATTAACATCGCTTGCCCTTGCAATAAAGTCATATTTATTGTGCAAAGAATTCCAAACATCTTTTTATTCTGTTCAGTTCAGTGTTCCTGGAATCGACCTTAAATATTCCACCCACATATTTCATATAATCTGCAAATCAATGACTGCTTCAGCTGTGTTTACTTAGTGTGATTTATCGCATATTTAAATTAATCCAATAATTAGCAATCCTGGTTTCTAGCAAGCAAAGTCGTGTTCGTATGTATGTATATAAACAAATTTATCTGCAATATGCCTTACTAAACTGTTTACCCTTTCCTCTATATATACGGCTTAAGGCCATGAGTGAACAGTGTAGATTCAGATCAGCCGGAATACATGTTCAGTCTGATCCAGATTTACAATGTACGCTTTTTTAATTATTAGGTTATTTCTGCTCCAAAAAGGGGAACAGTGCAGCTCCGGATCTGATGGCATGTATGTTCCATCTGATCTGGATCTGCCTGGCACATCTGTTCCATATGATCTGGATCTGTCTGGCACATGTTCCATATGATCTGGATCTATCAGCTTCTTGGTAAAGAATTACCTGAAGAATCCCAAAGCGACCCGGGTAGATCCTGATCAGACGGCAAGGTTATGGCAGCTGATCTTGATTTTAACTGTTCACCCACACAATAAAAGTGAACCAGGGATTAGAGATAGATTATAGCTGTTGTGTTGATATTTGGTTTCCTATTTTATGTTAATTAATGAATTAGTTTTCAATATAATTAGATTATAAGTATCATGCACGAGTGTGAGGTGAAGATGGAAAAATCTGTTTTGCGGAACGAGGCTCTGCCGAGTTCCCGCCAAAACAGTTCACCCAAGGTGACAGATTTTTCTATCTTTACCCAATGTCTCATGCAAGATACTTTTTCTTGCATACCTTTTATTATTTATAACATTTCTGTGTATGTATACAAACTAATTTATTTTCCTTATGCTGAAATATTGACAATAACGAAAACCTTTTGTTTTAAATGTCATCACTAACTTGAATATTATTACGTCAGATACTTAAAGACGTGATGTCACTCATGTGACTCATTCTACATGGGGGGGGGGGGGGTGTAGAATAGAAATTTCCTACACAGGTGAAGACACCGGATGTCCTGATCTGGTATGCAAGAAACATACATCTTAGCACTGTTGAAAACTACAGGTATCACTCAACAAATAGATTCTTTAACTCTTGACTACATCAATATGGATGAAATACCATCTTTGACCATTGTAGATCAGATCTGGATCAGATCTGGATCCACATTTGCTCAAATCCAGATCTACAATAGTTGCAAACAGGATATATGCCATATCCATTAAATATGGGGTCAACACTCATCCAATGCATCTTTTGTAGGAAATGAATGTGGATGTATGTTTACTCAGCAATAAACCCTGGACATGTGATATGTCCAAAGTGGGTGGAGAGAAAAATATATAGGAGACAAAATGCAATAAAATTACTTGTTTTCGATGAATAATTAATGGGTCTGTCACCAGGAATTCGATTATAACTTTCCTTCTCTCTCCGCACTCACCTTAACAGCACTGTAACTGGAAACAGACGTCCTTGGCTGACGGGAATGAACTCTATGAGAAAGTGTAACGCATGATCCAGATCTGATGACGAGACATTGAACTGATGAATGTTCATCGACCATTTCTGTAATGTTATGTTCTTGAACACCACAGCCTGAAATATAAATCATTCATAAACATGTGACTGATTAACCCTTTCCTCCATAAATACGCCTTTTTATGTGTGTGAGAGCAGTGTAGATCGAGATTAGCTGGCACATCCGGTCAGAAATAACTTAGTGAATCAATTAGCAAACAGTTTAGATCCTGATCAGACAGCACAGATGTGCTGGCTGATATGGATCTAAACTGTTCGCCCTTGCAATGAAAGTGTATCTATGGAGGAAAGGGTTAACCATTAGTTCCATGGGCAGTTATATCATGTCAAACAGTGTAGATCCTGATCAGCTGGTACATGCATACCATCTAATCAGGATCTACAATATATAAGGTAACTTCCAACCAAGAAGCGAATCGTGATCATCCTAATCAGATGGCAGGGATGTAACAGCTGATCTCATCATCTGGATCTATATGTGTTGCATTTGCATATATGGAATAAAGGGCTTATGTTCTTTCCCAAGTTTCTTAAATCTTCTTAGAATTTAAGTCTACAGAGAAGGTATTTTCCATCAAGAAGCCATCACAAGGCATTTATGTTTTCTATCATAATCTAGATGACATGATACATCAAAAAACTGACCAACTTTCTGAACAATCCCTTTCAATGATAACAACTTTATGAACAACCCCTTACAATGACTTCAACTTTATGAACAACCCCTTCCAATGACAACAACTTACTGAGCAACCCCTTCCAATGACTAGAACTTTCTGACAAACCCTTCCAATGCCTGATAAACTTTCTGAACAACCCTTTCTGATGACTAACCAGTAAAAACAACAACAACTAAAGTTATACAAGGCAATCCAGCAATCCAGCTTTTTATTGTCAAAATCTGGCAAGAATTTCCCTAACTCTGTCACACTGAAATATCAGAGTGATTGCATCTATAGATTTTCATTAAAACATCCTATTGAGCAACTGACAAGGTTTTGGCCATACATTCTGACATAGTCTTTATTCGAGGCATTATTTCACGTCATGCGAATCAATACAAACTTTGAACAGAGACAATTTTCTTGAGTAATGTCGTGAATACGGAAAATGAGCGAGTGGGTTTCAGTTGTTGTAATTATTTTGGTCGAAAACTTTCATCAGTTCTGGTCGAATCAAACGACGGCAGTATCATCTAACACCGCCGTTCTTCTGCAGACAGTCCCCACGGATGATGCCAACATGTCATAACTAAATTACATCGGAAGATACCAGATTTGGAAATCAATCTTGATTCTGATAATATCCACATTATGGAGTATGAACTTATTTGGAAAATTTGTTAGTTCATATGTTCTGACAGGTTTATCAATCTCGCAGTCAGTTTACACTTTCCTCCATATATACGCATTTTTATGCATGTGCGACCACAGAGTATATCCAGATCAGATCTACACAGTCCTCTCACGCAATAAAGGTGTATGGAGGAAAGAGTTAAGTTTCCCTCTTTTTTGAGCTACTCTGCTGTCAACCCGCATTATAAGGTAATCACCTAATATAGTCCAACCAATGCTAAAGACATCTTGTAAACAAAGACCACCTATATACAAAGACCACATGTTAATAAAGCTCGCTATATTAAACCCTTTACTCCATATATATGATTATCGCATGTGTGACCAGGGCCCAAGATCATAAAACTAAGTTTTGAGATCAGTCTCAAATCTCAAGGATCTGATTGGCTGAAATGGCGACTTGTCGCCATTTCAGCCAATCAGATGCTTGAGATTTGAGACTGATCTCCAGATTTAGTTTTATGATCTTGGGCACAGTGTAGCTCCAGATCAATAAGATAATCTTTCCCATCTGATCTGGATCTGCAGTCGTAGCATCTTGGTCAGAAATAACCACATAAATCTTAATGCTAACAGTGTAGATCCGGATCAGTAACAAGGATGTGCTGGCTGATCTGGATCTACACTGTTCGCCCGTCCGACAAAAAGGCATATAAATGGAGTAAAAAGGTTAAAAGCCTATTGTAAATTTCTGCGCTTATGAGATCATTTTATCAAAAAAATTGTCACCTGAGAGATCCCCCCAAAAATAAAGTTTCTGTCGGGGAATATGATTCTAATTTTAGACTGACGAGTGTCACAGACTTAGTCACTTCCTGGTCTTAAGTGTTATAACGTCACAAAAAAATCACTTCCTGGTGTGACAACACACAGCAGGCACATAATTCTTCTTTCAGCCAATAAAAATGGTAAAAATAAACAACTTGATTAATAGACATTTGTCTGCCATAAATAGCCAGTACTTCCATTAGGTCTTTGCAAGCTACTTAACTCTACTTCAATGTTACGGCTCTTTTCACACAAGAGACTGAAGTAACTCTTCCATTACATGTAAAACCAGTGTAGATCTATGCAGTGAGATCAGGATCTTAACTGCATTTAGATCCATTTACTCTTTTCTCTATATATACCACTTTATGGTGTGGACAAACACTGTAGATCCAGATCATCCAGCACACCTGGCAACATGTCTCCGTTTCAGCCATTCAGATACTTCTGATATGAGACAGGTCTCCATCTTAGTTTTATTATCTTCGGCTCACTTTCATTTATCCTTTAGTTCATAAGATATGCATGTACAAACAGTGTAGATCCAGATCTGTCATCAAATCTGTGCTGACTGATCAGGATCTGCACTCTGTGCTGACTGATCAGGATCTGCACTGTTTGCTTATTGGTCAGAAAAAAAACCTTATGAATAAAAAAGTGAACAGTGAAGATCTTTATCAGATGGCACAGATGTGCTAGCTGATCTGGATCTACATTGTTTGTCCATGGGTAACAGCCATTTATTTTATGCTTTTCAGTGAATTATAGAATTTTCCCGGTGAAATAAAAGTGGTATTTCACTGTTTTCAAACAGTGGAATATCATTTTTATTTTCACTGATTTTTTCACGTTGGTACCCAAACGCACATAACATACCAAATGAGAACGTTTAGAAAACGGGCTCAAATTTGTATATTTGACGCCATGACGTCACATCATAAACAAGCAGTTTTGGCGCCGTTTCTTGCAACTTTTATGTCAATTCACGCAAATTTTGCAGTAAAAGCATAAAATAAAAAGAAAATTTGTTTTTACCAGTGAAAGATAGAAATATATTTCACTCGTGAACTCCGGAATTATGTATTTTCACTCGTGGCTTCGCCACTCGTGAAAATACGAATTCCGGAGCTCACTCGGTGAAATATATTTCTATCTTACACTGGTAAAAACAAATATCCTCTATATCCTATGGAAAATAGGGCTAAACTCACTTAACCCTTTCCTCCATAGACACACCTTTATTGTGTGGGCAAACAGTTTAGATCCAGATCCGCCGGCACATCCTTGCCGTCTGATCAGAATCTAAACTGTTCGCTTTTTTATTCATCAGGTTATTTCTGACCAAAATGTGACCAGTGCAGATCCTGATCAGACGGCATGGATGAACCTGCTTATCTGGATCTACACTGGTCGCACATGTGTAAAAAGGCGTATATATGGAGGAAAGGGTTGACTTCTATTACTAAGAAACTAACAGGCTAATTGTTAAATCAGTGTTGACACTAAAAAGGATTTATTTTTCACTTCAGAAAACAAAACTTTTCAAAAATTGTTTTTTCGAAGAAAAGTACATTTTTAAGCATTAACCCGAGCAAATATGAGAACAAATTTTTGTGACTGTTCACAGATGTCTGTATAAATATACTTAACTGTCATCTGTGGACATTTATAAAAATTGGATAATGACTAAAAGCACTGGGCTGAAGGTTATAAAACTGGGATTGGAAACCAGTCTCAAATCTCAAGGATCTGATTGGCTGAAATGGCGACTGGTGCCCATTTCAGCCAATCAGATGCTTGAGATTTGAGACTGATTTCCATGCTCAGTTTTATAACCTTGGGCACTGTACTGGGAACATTTTTTTCCAAGGATTTCTAGAAAAGTAGTCTGACATATCCCTTTCCTCCATATATATGCATCGAACAATTTAGATCTGTCTTATGGGGATCTGCACTGTTTGCTTTTAGTTTTATAAGGTTATTTCTGACCAAGATCAACCAGTGCCAGGGATGTACTGATCTGGATCTACACTGGTCACACAAGTATTACTATATGTACATATGGAGTAACGGGTTAATATCACTTAACCCATTCCTGTATAGATACATCTTTATTGCTAGGGCGAACAGTTTACATCCAGATCAGCCGGCACATCCTTGCCGTCTGATCAGGATCTAAACTGTTTGCTTTTTGATTCATTAGGTTATTTCTGACCAAAATGCGACCAGTGCAGATCCTGATCAGACGGCACGGATGTGCCGGCTGATCTGGATCTACACTGGTCGCATATGCGAAAAAAGGCGTATATATCCAGGAAAGGGTTAAAGTTGTGCAGATACACTTCCACACTGGCAGACAGCAGGCAGACTCCTCTCACCAATATGCAATGCTTCTATCACAGACCCCCTATCTGGAATCTGTCGGCACATGGCTGTGTTTGAACTAAAAACAGATCAGTTCTTCTCAATATAAGGATATTAACCTTTTCCTCCACAAATAAGCTTTTATCACAATAGCGAACTGTGTAGATCCACGATGTCTGATCAAGATCAAGATCTACAGTGTTATGACAGACCCCCCTATCTGGAATCAGTCAGCACATGGCTGTTAACCCTTTCCTCCACAGACACACCTTTAATGGGTGGGCAAACAGTGTAGATCCCGATCAGCTGGCACATCCATGCCGTCTGATCAGGATCTGCACTGGTTGCAGTTTGGTAAGAAATAACCTAACAAATCAAAAAGTGAACAGTTTAGATCCTAATCAGACGGCACAGAGGTTAATGCCATCTGGATTTCCTACACAGGATAAGAACTTTTCCCCGCAATTTGGAGTAAGGGAAAACTGGTGTAAATGTTAGTGATTCATTAAATAGATGAAATCTAAATTTTGGATTTGTCATTAATTATTAACAGTCAATGCATAATTTTTTAACATTAAATTTTGATGCATAATTTTCAACAGTTGATGCATAATTTTTCTGTCAATGCATAATTTTCAACAGTCGATGCAAAATTTACAACAGTCACACCCAATTTTATCCTGTCTCACCTTACACAACCTTAATACATATATTTCTGATTTCTGTTACATGTGTGTAACCAGTGTAGATCCAAAACTGCTGGCACTTTCCTTGCTGTCTGACCTGGATCTACACTTCTTGCATACCGGATAAGTATTTCCGTGTGTTTTACCGGGGAAAGAAATCTTATCTTTTCCCTAGGGAAACGATAACGTTAGCGTGATATATGAGTGACATCACGTCTTCAAGCATCTGACGTAATTTATTCAAGTTAGTGACGTCATTTAGAAAAAAAGATTTACGTTAACGTCAATATTTCAGCGAAAGGAAACAAAATTTAGTTAGTATACAGGAACAAAAATGTTATGAACAGTAAACGGTATGCAAGAAAAAGTATCGTGCATGGGGCATTCGGTAAAGATAGAAAAATCTGTCACCTCGGGTGAACTGTTTTGGCGGGAACTCAGCAGAGCCTCGTTCCCACAAAACAGTTCCCCCTCGGTGACAGATTTTTCCATCTTCACCTCACACTCATGCAAGATACTTATATTGTTGCATCTTGATCAGATATAACCTGATGAATCTAAAATCAGACAGCGTAGATCTTGATCCAGTACTATCTGATGAATCTAAAATCAAACAGTGTAGATCTTGATCCAGTACTATCTGATGAATCTAAAATCAAACAGCGTAGATCTTGATCCAGTACTATCTGATGAATCTAAAATCAAACAGCGTAGATCTTGATACAGTACTATCTGATGAATCTAAAATCAAACAGTGTAGATCTTGATACAGTACTATCTGATGAATCTAAAATCAGACAGCGTAGATCTTGATCCAGTACTATCTGATGAATCTAAAATCAAACAGTGTAGATCTTGATACAGTACTATCTGATGAATCTAAAATCAAACAGCGTAGATCTTGATCCAGTACTATCTGATGAATCTAAAATCAAACAGTGTAGATCTTGATCCAGTACTATCTGATGAATCTAAAATCAAACAGCGTAGATCTTGATCCAGTACTATCTGATGAATCTAAAATCAAACAGCGTAGATCTTGATCCAGTACTATCTGATGAATCTAAAATCAAACAGCGTAGATCTTGATACAGTACTATCTGATGAATCTAAAATCAAACAGCGTAGATCTTGATCCAGTACTATCTGATGAATCTAAAATCAAACAGCGTAGATCTTGATCCAGCACTATCTGATCATGATCTACAATGGTTGTACATGAGAAAAATGGCTTTATTATTGAGTAAAGAGTTTAATGCTTCTAACTTAACATTCAGAAGAAAACTACATTTCCTCATTCGCTTACACATTTTCCGAAACATGTCTTCTCTTCCCTCGAGAGAAGCTTAAAAGAAATCCCACTATTTATCAATTAAACATATCCAACAGCAAAGTACACAAAATCATAAATCCGGAATATTCCCTTGTCAGATGAAATTCATAAATCCAGAAAAAAATACTTCCGACGGGTTCTATCAGTTCCAATAAGACTTCAATGCGTTTGTTTGCTTTTTCGTAGGCTTCTAATTAAAGACCAGGCTTCTTTGACATATTATTGTTGCGGAGAAATAATGTTTTCCGTTCCGAATATGATTTACAGCTTGATAACGCTGTCAAATGAATTTCTTCAATCAAGATAAAATTGCCACTGTATATGTCCAACGGTGAAGATTTCTGGGAAAATATCCATAGACAGGAATAAACTAGGACATGTTTACAAACCACTCCTAACTGAACAAAAAAGAATTACTCAACTTCAAGGCAAGGCAAATAATATTTTTCAGAACATTCGAGACTGAAGATCTTGGCGTAAACAAATTGTTTTTGAAATTAACTGATTTACCTAAAATCACATGCATGACCAGTGTAGATACAGCTGGCACATCTGATCTACTGTTAGATCTGGATCTACATTGTTAACTCCTCGGTCAGAAACTTTGCTCCTGCAATTTACTCTATGGGGTATGGCTTTTGTCCAAAGTGTGACCATTGTAGATTTAGATCATCCATTACATATGTGCAGTTAAATCAGGCTTTACACTGCTAGTTTTCTGCTCAAAAATATTTTAATAATTTTAAAAGCAAACAGTGCAGATCCATATCTTGGACACTGATTTCGAGCTCGAGATCTGAGCCAGGTCTCCAGCTCGAGATCTGAGCCAGGTCTCCAGCTCGAGATCTGAGCCAGGTCTCCAGCTCTAGATCTGAGCCAGGTCTCCAGCTCGAGATCTGAGCCAGGTCTCCAGCTTGAGATCTGAGCCAGGTCTCCAGCTCGAGATCTGAGCCAGGTCTCCATCTCAAAATCTGAGACTGGTCTCCACCTCAAGATCTAAGACTTGTCTCTATTCTCAGTTTGATAACCTTCGGGACATATCTAGAGCACCCAACATAAATTACAGCCACAGAAGTTTAAAATAATTGTTACCTTTGGGTGTAAGTTAGGTAAGTCAATTTGTATCCTGTCCTGTTCCTTCAGATTGTCCACATAGAGTAATCTCCCCTGACAGTCATACAGATTCAGTCCACCAACAACACTGTGCACCTGAAAATGCAAAAGATAAAACAAGTAAAGTACACTGCTTACATAGAACATTCTCCCCTGAAATATCATACCTTGAAAATGCAAAAAAAAACATCTATTAAAATGCTTTTTTTTTAAGAGTAGCCTCCCCTGAAATTCTACCAACAATTCTGTAAATAGACACTGTGTTGCTGTAACTGCAAATCAAATCAGTGCTACAATTCAATTTTTGTACAATTATTAAAAACATATTTTTTGCAGAATTCCCGATACTGTGGGGTCTTGTAAATGTACGATTTTGAATTTACCCTAAATTACTCCATAGACACACCTTTTATCACATAGACAATGTGTAGATCTATCAGCTGGGACATCTGTGCATTTTGATCAGGACCTGCACTGTTCACTTTTAACTTCATGCAGTTATTTCCGACTTGAAAGAAAACATAACTGTTCTTAACCCTTTCCTCCATAGATAAACCTATTTTGTGTGGGCAAACAGATTTTGTGTGGGCAAACAGTTTAGATCCAGATCAGCCGGCACATATGTGCCGTCTGATCATCCAGATTAGCCGGCACATATGTGCCATCTGATCAGGATGTAAACTGCTTGCCCCTTTTATTCATTGGGTTATTTTTGACAAAAATGTGCTGGCTGATCTGGATCTACACTGGTCGCAAATGCGTAAAAATGAATATTTATGGAGGAAAGGGTTTATCAGACATCACATTCTGGCTGATCGGGATCTACACTTGTTGCCCATGAGATAAAAGGTGTATATATGAAGTAAAGGTTAAACAATAGCATACAGATCAGATTATATAACAAAGATGCTAATTTAAATTTGTGTACCTCAAGAAACACAAATATATATGCCAATTATTCCATCTTTCGCAGTTTCAACCACTGATTTCGAGGAAAGGTCACAGCTATTTAAGAACAGATCATTGTACATGAAAACCAGACCACATGTCCCAATTTTCTGAACACGCTCGTATTACAACTGTTCTTGAATAATTTTGTCAAATTCCAATGAGAGATAAACAATGAAAGTCACCGTGCACTTTTACGGAACTTTTCACACTGTAATTATAACCCCACGGCAACCATATTTCTTAAATATACTTCCACCAAGTAGAATTTCATTATATATGTTACTTAGAGGATTTCCCCTCTGATTGTTTGCCAATATTCCCAAAATAGAAGTAGGCCAAAAACAAATTGCAACATAAGACTTGCGGCTGTAATCACACTTCTTAGAAACCAATTGTCTATTTCCACAGTTTTCCAATTCCTTCCTTAACACTCGTAAATTAAACAATTTTTGTTTATTTTAAGTAATGTATTTCTCATAATATTGTATCATACATAAATACATCTATAGATATTCTCCTCCTAACAACAAACTGTCACACGCCGACTTTTAAGGTCAGTGAGGAAATGAGAGAAAATCTGAGGGAAGTGCTCCACGAAAAATCAATCAATTAACGCTAGGAAAGACTCCCCCATATCTGAAAGTTGGCAAAAATATCATGCGGTGTACATATTACCAATTCATGGGGAGAAGTTATTAAATTACCGCAAGAAAATGAATTGCGAACATAGGACCAAAGAGAGTAATATCGGCAATAACTTCCCGTTAACTTCTGAAGATAAAACGTTGTTCCATTTTGCATTCATTACTTTAAGGCACCAGTTACAATTGTCTTAAACAATAACGATAAATCTTCATTTGACAAGAATACTGTGTAGAAACACTGGTATACTAGCTTGCTTTTATGCACAGTGTATTTTGATAGTACATAAAGATACATGAGCCTATAGGGAAAAGATGGGGAATAAAGATCTTGAAATATAAACACTCAATGTATTGATTGCTTTATTTTAGTACTTCATTCATTTATTTTCATCATTTATCACCTGGTACATTACAGATGGTACATATAAAACTACAAATAAAGAATTAAGGGCTATTTATAAACATATATTTAATTTTAACCTTTTACTATATGGATTTGGGCCTTAAAAGGAATGACATTCAAATACTTTTGATCATTCATTTACTAAATAATGTTTTGACATGGAAAAATGACAAAAAAACAACAACAAAAAAAACTCTTAACTAAATAAAGCAAAGCAACTTTTTAAAAGCATAGAAGTCAACAGGCTACAATGCATATAACTGTAAGTGAAATTCTCAAAAACCTAGAAAAACGCCAAAATGTGTTTATTAACAACATGTGACAACTACGCCAATCCAACTTTCGTAACACATCTCCCCACATCTCTTAACATCGTAATAGACTTCTCTTGAAATGGCCTTTTCACAAGACGAGAGACATCAGCCATTAGGGCTAACAACAATTTGATGGCGAAAGAAGTACATAAATCAGGGCCATTCTTAGAGGAAAATCTAATTTGCATAACGCACACAGGAAATTTGGCTCGATTCATGGTATTTGTCACGCCAATTAAAGGAAACCAGGATCTCGCTGGGCTTTCAAGTAGATTTTTAGAGCTCTTTGCTAAATATGGTGAAATTATATTTATCCTCATTTCGTACCACTGCGACAAATCAAAGGCTTTCAAGTTGTCCTTCCGAGCTCTTCGCTCGTGAAATTATATTTATCATCATTTTGTACCAATCACAAAAAATGGACACTGAGTGACTCTAGTTTTACAGCTGATTTACAAATCTACATGACTTCAGATAACATTTTTCTCTTTATTTAAAAGTATTTCTGCCTCAGGGAGAATTTGTTTACAGATATATTCGTTTTACAATGATTTTAAACATGAAAAGACACTTTTTTCCACATCTATCAATTACACTTGTTGTCCGTTTCATTGGTTTTCATTGGTTGACACCGGTATTCAGGCAGTGTGTGGATAAATGGAATTACAGAAGAAACTAAGTTTCCATTTGGTCAATTCTAAGACGGTTCTGATTTTCAACCAATCAAATTGATATTGGCCTCCATTCAGTTTTATAACGTTCCTTGGACTCTGGTTTTCATGACTCAAGATCATAAAACTTAAACTGGAGACCAGCCCTAAATCTAAAGCATCTGATTGGCTGAAATGGAGACAAGTCTCCATTTCAGCCAATCAGATCTTTTAGATTTGAGACTTGTCTCAATTCAGTTTTATAACCTTGGACTCTGGTTTCCATAACAGTTTATTTGTTAGGACCGTTATCTGTCGAAAATGGCTGTCTGGGAATAGTTACAAAGCTTGAACGTCTTTTTTATTAACGGTTGTGACAGTTGTGAAACCTTCAAACAATGCTTTGAAAATTTGTTCATTACGTTTGTTGACCCTGTAGTAAGATCCACCCTGGTTACAAGATACGAATCAAGTTCTTAAAGAATAAGGTTGTATGCTAATTTTTCAAGTTAATTGAATATTGGTCATTATCAAAGTATCGGTGCAGATTTTCTTGTTATCTGGAGTAATCTATCCTTGCACGTTACGCAAGCCGCATGCCGTATGCACAGAGTGGTACAGAGTTCTACTATCTCTGTTGAAGGTCCAATCAAGTACATTTTTTGTGTATGACCTTTAAACCAGTTGGAAAAAATTGCAGATCTCTGAAAGAATGTACCGTTAACATGTTTTTACCTAAATTGAGGTTTTAACACCACAAAAACTTGTGTATCTGTTTAAAAATGAACCTTTACATGTTTTTACCTGACTAGGTTTTGCAGCCAGTATAAGAATATATGAAGTATTAACCCATTCCATGAAAGTGCATGCCGTTAATCATGGGGGCAACCAGTGTAGATCCAGATCTGCTTTCACATTCATGCAGGCTGATCTGAATCTACTCTGTTTTCTCCTTAGTCAGACAGTTTAATGAACTATAAAAGCAAACACTGTTTATCCAGATCATAGAAGTCATAACCATGAAGTTCAGCCTTAACCCTTTCCTCCATAGACACACCTTTATTGCGAAGGTGAACAGTGTAGATCCAGATCAGACGGCACATCTGTGCCATCTGATCAGGATCTGCACTGTTCGCTTTTTGATTCTTTGGGTTATTTCTGACCACAATGCGACCAGTGCAGATCCTGATTAGATGGCATGGATGTGCCGGCTGATCAGGATCTACACTGGTCGCACACATATAAAAATGCATATATATGGAGGAAAGGGTTAAAAACCTTGAAAAAAGTCAAAACAGAATATATCTACGATTGCAATATTACCCTTTCCCTCCATGAATACACCTTTTTATCACATGGGTGAACAATGTAGATCCAGATCTGCCAGAGTACACCAAAATTCAGGCAATAGTGTACAATCTTCGCTCATTAACCCATAATTTATGATAAATGGACTGGTCCAAATTTAACTCTTACCTCCATAGACACACCTTAATTGCATGGGCAAACAGTGTAGATCAAGATCAGCCAGCACATCTGTGCCGTCTGATCAGGATCTGCACTGTTCGCTTTTTGATTCACTAGGTTATTTCTGACCAAAATGCAACCAGTGCAGATCCTGATCAGATGGCATGGATGTGCCGGCTGATCTGGATCTACACTGGCTGCAAATTTGTAAAAATGCTTATATATGGATGAAGGCATCTGGATCTAAACTTTTCACCCATTCAATAACAGTATCTATAATCAGAGTAAAGGGTTAACTGATTATTGAAGGTTAAAGGTTAATGAATTGGATGTGCTGATTAGTTTCCATAGACTTGATACCCGCACTTTAAAATATCACGCGAATTGATTCTTTATCATGTTTCCCTTTGATATGGTTTAATTATAGCATTGTATTTACCATAAATTGCATCCATCATGCGCTGAAAATCAACAGCCCGGCCATTACTGTAACTTTATATCTTTGATAAAAGCATTGCAGACTATAATTACCGCTGTATCAGTAACCAAGTGAAAACATTGACTGGGGTCTCCCTATCCTAGTTACCAGGATCTATCAGTGCCCAAGGTTATAAAACTGAGCATGGAAACCAGTCTCAAATCTCAAGCCTCTGATTGGCTGAAATGGCGACTGGTCTCCATTTCAGCCAATCAGATGCTTGAGATTTGAGACTGGTTTCCAAACTCAGTTTTATAACCTTCAGCCCTGGTCTTGACAATTTGATTTTTTTTCCGTGTGTTCAAGCAAATTTGTGAGTGTAGTCATCGTGTTGTGACTTAAAATTTGGTTTTGCTATTATCGCACTTGTGAATGTGACAAACACTATTCTTTATTCATTAAAAGGGTAACTTTTTACTCCATAAATATGACTTAATCTTGTAAGCAAACAGTTTTGATCCACACCCATTTCATATGATCAGGATCTACAAAATTTGTTTACTACGAGATTCGTTAGATTATTTTTGACCAAGATGCTATCACTGCAGATCCAGATCTGATGGTATGGAAATTTTGGCTTATCTGGATCTACACTGTTTGCTATTAGATGCATTAGAATATTTCTGACCAAGAAGACATGTCTGCTGATCTGGATCTACACTTAGCTGCTAATCTGGATCTAGACTTGACTGTTGATCTGGATCTACACTATTACATACTCAATGAAACCTGTATACATGTAGTGAAAGGGTTAAAAACTGCAGTATAAGCACTTTATGTCAACATTTTTTCTAGTAATATGATACACTAACAAAATGCCTGAGATGATCACAGCTATTTACATCTATAATTTGATACTCTATACAAATATCTTCAATGATTCATACCTAAATTCCTACCACCAGGTCTCCATCTTGTTTATTTTCAAGTTCAGGTGTCCATGGTACATCACTAAACCATCTTTTTTATATAAACAATGTTTTTTAATGTACCAGCAATATCCATCTTGTTTATTTACAAGTTCAGGTGTCCATGGTACATTACTAAACCATCTTTTTTATATAAACAATTATTTTTAAGGTACCAGCAATATCCATCTTGTTTATTTACAAGTTCATGTCCATGAGTCCATGTTGCATGCCAAACCTTCTTTTTTATATAAACAATATTTTTTAACATACCAGCAATATCCATCTTGTTTATTTACAAGTTCACGTCCATAATTATGTCCATGTCACATGCCGAAACATCTTTTTTTTTCATAAACAATATTTTTTCTTTGATTTATTTGACAACATGTTCTTAAATTATATTAAATAAACCATTTAAAAAATTCAGTTTGAAATGAACAACATCCCGTGTCCTTCAACAGTTTGTTGAATAATATTAAAATGACTTTAATTGTAAAACTATGAGCTTTTCTTAAATCATAGTTCACTTTAACTCCATGTATACACGTTATATCTGGCTCCAAGATTATAAAACTGAGCATGGAAACCAGTCTCAAATCTCAAGCATCTGATTGGCTGAAATGGCGACCAGTCGCCATTTCAGCCAATCAGATGCTTGAGATTTGAGACTGGTTTCCAATCTCAGCTTTATAACCTTGGGCACTGATTGGCGACCACTGAAGACCCAGATCTACACTGTTTGCATTCTGGACCGAATGAGAAAGAAGGGGCCAGTGTAGACCCAGATCACCCTACCAATCCGCAGTCTGATCTACACTGTTGACCACTCAAATCAATGAATCTTGAACAGATTAGATCCCTTTCTGTCTGTTTATGTCAGCAATCTGATCAGGATCTACACTTTGTCTGAAATCTGATAAGAATCCACTCTTAGTCAGCAATCCGATCAGATTCTACACTTATCTTAGTCATTAATCCCAATTTTGTCACGATGCATCACAATGGATTACGAACATTAAATGGAAATGGCATTATTTACTTTATCCAAACAGTATTATAACAATTCTCCCACTGTCCATGTTTTCTAAGAAACTAAAACTTCAAACAGTTTATGATTCACCACAAGGAAATATCTCCCTATAAGAACTTGTGGTTCTCACAAAATACTTCCTTCGTAAGGACATAAAAAACAGAACCATTCAAAGGGCAGTATCAGAGTACCTAATAAGGAATCGATATGTCGTAAAGGAAGTTTCCATTAACTGTTAATCAACTTGATTAATGTAATGGACTCACACTTTGTGACCAATTACTGCATATATATGGATTTTATAAAGTTTGCGACCAGTGTAGATCCAGATCAGATGGAACATCTGGATCTGGATTAGCAGTGTTCACTTTTTGGTCGGAAATAACAGTATGTATTAACCCTTTCCTGTACAGATACACCTTTATTGCTAGGGCGAACAGTTTAGATCCAGATCAGCCGGCACATCCGTGCCGTCTGATCAGGATCTAAACTGTTCGCTTTTTGATTCATTAGGATATTTCTGACCAAAACGTGACCAGTGCAGATCCTGATCAGACGGCACGGATGTGCCGGCCGATCTGGATCTACACTGGTCGCACATGCTTAAAAATGCGTATCTATATAGGAAAGGGTTAAAAAGCAAACAGTGCAGATCCTATTTAGATGAACAGATGTGCTAGCTGATCTACATCTACACTGGTCACCCATGGGAAACAGCCATATCCCATGAAGCAAAGGGTTAAACTGTGTGTTTAACCCTTTCCTCCATAAATATGCATTTTTACGAATTTGCAACCAGTGTAGATCCTGATCAGCCGGCACATCCATGCCGTCTGATCAGGATCTGCACTGGTCACATTTAGGTCAGAAATAACTAATAAATAATAAGGAGAAGAGTTTAGATCCTGATCAGATGGCATGGATCTGGATCTAAACTGTTTGCTCTCGCAATAAAGATTTATCTATGGAGGAAAGGGTTAAACATAATAAAACTAAAAGAAAAGCATTAACTTTCCTTAAAAATAATTAATTTTAACAACCATTTTTATTATTACTATATGACCTTGCATACTATTTTTAATTTAAAATTCAACAAATTATCATATAACTTTAAACACAGTATAATGTTCTCACCTTCAAAATTATTCATATCCACTTTCCTATAAGACAAAAATTTAACCACACACATATATTTTTAGTCCCAATGTAAAACAGTATAGTCTTTACAAAATCTATCACATTACTTTGAATTAAAGTTGCGTTATCACAAAATATTAAATAAATAGCACTAAAAATTAGTAGTATCGCAATAACTGTCAATCACGAACTGTTCTGCCACTTAAAACCCGAAAATGACCTCTGCATGTCAAAACTTAATATAGTGTGTATAACATTCATTGTTTATAGCAAATCATTTGTGTGCGACTACCTCTACGATCATAGGAGTATGACAAAAGGTTAGACCAAAAATGTGCAAAGATGAAGCGATAAATCACATAGATAATTAGACGTTTTACCACAAAAAGATATTCAATTGATTCATCAAGGCAGAAATACAACAGAATGTTCCGAAATTTATGACCTTGTACAGTCGAGCTAATTAAATCTATCATACATCCGTTCAGATGTATCTTTCTCAATATTTATTGCCTAGCGGTTAAAACATAAATCAAAATAAATCATTTATGAAATGTAACAAACTTCTTAAATTAATGAAGAAAACAGGTGGTTGTCATTAAAGATAAAACTACGGGCCCTTTACTAAATGGATATACCTAAAATTTATCACATTGGCGACCAGTGTAGATCCAGATCTGTCTCCACAATGACCTTAAATCCATACACCACAGCCATATATAAATAATTATGTTTTTGTATCCAATCGAAAAACAAACTAATTAAGATACAAGCAGTTATCTGGTTTATTCACTATGCAATAAAACATTTACATTTGTGTGCAAATTAGAAGATACACTAATGACAATTCCCTTCCTCTACAACCAGTGACTAATGGGGAATAACATGACAAGTATGTGATTCAATGCACACAGTCATGCACTTTGTTAACAAGTGCATCTAATAGTTCTGACTGATGTTAACCCTTTATCCATATATATGTGTATATATATACTTAAAGAAATTAGAAACACAACTTCTTAAAACAAGAAATACAATTCATGTTTAAAGAAGTTGTGTTTCTTATTTCTTCAAATACATATTATTTGGTAAAATAAATTAAAAACGCAACTTCTTCAATCATGAAAAATATTTTGTGTTTAAAGAACTTGCGTTTCTAATTTCTTTAAGTATATGTAGACTTGTGCAACCAGTGTAGATCTACATCAGCTGCCAAATCTGTGCCATCTGATCTATATCTGCAATGGTCACATCTTGGCCAGAAATAAATAAATAAATAAATCAGTGTAGATCCTGAACAGACATCACAGATGGGCTGGCTGAGCTGGATCTACACTGTTCGCTTAAGCCATAAAGGTGTAAATAAGGAGGAAAGGGTTAATGTTGTTTTACTGCAAGACTTTCCTTACCTTAGTGAAATAACCTTGTTAGTACCATCAAAATATGAAGGAGATATATATTGTTTTTGGACTAATGTGATTGAGAGAAATTGTTGTAGCAGTACAATTTTGAGGACAATATCTCTTTGTTTTTCATTAGCAGACCTGATATGTCTTCCTCATTTTGAGAAGTTTTTCCAAAATTAAAATTGTGCAATTTAGTCAATTTCCTCCAGTTTTATAAACAATTTCCATCTTTAGTTTCATATGAAAATGAAAATTCATAGAATTCAAGCCAGTGATCAAAACCAACTAACTAACAGGTGACACATTATTTGAATATCTTTCAAGTGCTTAACTTGAATCATGTGATCAAAACCAGCCAATCAATGGATGACAACATAATTATGTAACTATCTTACCATTGGCTGACTTGAGGACTCTGATCAAAAACCAGCCAATCAGTGGATGGCAACAAATCATGAGACTTTCTATTGGTCTGCATGGAGACGGCAAATCAACAGATGCATCAGAACCTTTCTTTCTATTGGTCAACTTGCAGACAGCCAATCAACAGATGGCAACAAAACCTTTCTTTCTATTGGTCAACTTGGAGAAAGTGATCAGAATCAACCAAAATTTACAGATGAAAACAGGGCAGAAGGTTATAAAACTGAAATTGGAAACCAGTCTCAAATCTCAAGGATCTAACTGGCTGAAATGAGACTAGGTTCCATGCTCAGTTTTATAACCTTAGGCAGAGATCAATCTTGAGTTGGTTATAAATTACAAAAATCAGCTATACAATTAAAGGTATTCCAAGACTGAAATAAAAAATTTATGCCATTGTTTTAGACTTCTAGAAATCTATTATTTCGATTCACCCACTTGAAAGCTTAGTAAGCTCTTTCTTAAAACCCAGTACAAAACTTATTTCCACTGTGGAATGACTAATTTTCTTAATGACTTGGATGTCAAATGCTAAAATTACTTAACATGTATGAATTGGCAACAAAAATGTACATTATCAACAGTATTACATATCCACTGTGAAATATATGAGTCACAGGGTCTGACGGGGTCGCAGTTCGTACCTAGGGGCAAGATTACATATCTCAAAGATCTCAACAGCATGATTAATAAGGATGCAGTGAATATCTGCAGGCAAAGATTAATAACACACGAAGCAGCAAAAATGACAAAAACAAGACATTTTCGCATATAACATGTTGACGTGATATTTTGTTTCTTGCCGTTTGCCTCCCGTCAGAACATTGCCTGTGATCTTGTTCAGTGTCATTTGAACGTGTTGTATTACAGGGCCATTTACTTCTCATTTAAACTTCAAAGGGAAAGTTTGGCGGAAGATATTTAACTATCATTTTGCCTGCAGTTACCCTCATAAATAACTTGTATTTAGTGTTTGTATGAATATATACTTATGGTTTATAAAATCGTGCCGGCCTATGTATGACATATACAACATTTTATCTGATAGTTCCAAGGAAAAAATGAGTCAAACACCAATTTGAGGCCAATACTAAGTGTTCATCAAGTGAAGTTTTAGTTGCAGAAAAATTTGAGGCAAACAGTTATTTAGTGTTCATCAAATGAAGTTTTAGGTGTGCTATAAAATTGTGGCCAACACAAAGTTATTTAGTGTTAATCAAATGAAATTGTAGTTGAAAGATAAAACTGTGGCCAACACTAAGTTATTTAGTGTTCATCAAATGAAGTTTTAGTTGTGCGATAAAATTGTGGCAAACAGTTATTTAGAGTTTGTCAAGTGAAGTTTTACTACAGATATGCAGGCTGATCTGAATCTAAACAGTTCACCCACGCAATAAATGTGTATCTATGAAGGAAAGGGTTAAATTCTTTTTCAGTTTTGAAGTTTTTCTTTGCATAAATTACCGTGTTTGATGCAATTAATAGGAAACTGACAAATCTGCCACCATTATGACAGATTTTTCTAAGAATTTTTTTTATCATTTTATGTATTGGTATGAAAATGACAAAAGTCCTTTTTCATGAGTCATTTTTGTTTAATGATGGCACAGCTGTGTTTATTGCAATAACAACTGAATCTTGAAGAAAAACCGCTGTACTATTAACAAGGAATGGTTCTCTCATTTTTTGTATAAAAAATTTCAATGTCTTTTCAAGGAATTTTCAAGGATATTAAATCAAATTTAACCCTTTCTTCATAGATACACCTTTACTGCATCTGCGAACAGTTTAGATCCAGATCAGCTGGCATATCTGTGCTGTCTGATCAGGATCTAAACTGTTTGCTTTTTGATTTGTTAGGTTATCTCTGACCAAAATGTGACCAGTGCAGATCCTGATTAGACGGCAGGGATGTGCCAGCTGATCTGGATCTACACTGGTCGCACGTGTAAAATGCATATTTATGGAGGAAAGGGTTAAAGGGAGATGTGCAGGGTCGAGCAGGTGAACTTGGTAAAATCGTAAACAGATCGATCTATGTAACACTTACGTGTACTTTTCACTAAACTCTAAATTTCAAACCCTCCAGAAGGAAGTGTTCGGTTAATTTTACCATTTTACCAGACCTGAAAACAATCCGCTGAAGAAATCCCTATACAAAAATGCATTCTATATTTAGCGATCATTCTATATTTAGCTCATCGTTGAGCTTACTAATCGTGGTGGCCCAGGCATTTTGAAACAAATGGCGACGTCGATAGTCGGCAAGGTACACCGAATAGGTATTTTGGTTGAAGTGATCACATGACAATCCCAAAAACCACAGCAGCTTTACGCGGGAAATACAAAAATAGCTAACCTATGCGCGTCGCATAGGATAGGAAACACCATTTATATATCTTTTTTGGTTTGAAATATTTCGGGTGTAAATCAATATTTGAGCTTCAAATAATGATATTCAACTGATTAATAACCCTTTTCGCAAATCTGTTCCATTCATCAATCCTGCACATCTCCCTTTAAGGAAAAAAATATCGAACAATCTGCAGCACATGAAAATATACCCAGCAAACAAAGAAACCTGAAATCTTTGCATTACTATATGATACTTATTCAAAATCTTTGTATTTGCACCCTCCCATAAAACTAAAAGCTATAAAACAGTTGTTTAATGCGTCAGACCGATTAAAAGAGAACAAATTCACCTATGAATAAAGACCACCTCACTTCAAAGACCACTTTTGGGTTTTTCCAGAGTAATCTTTGAAGGCAAATTGCCCTATATGCACTATACTGATGTAAAATGTCCCAAAGTTTGAGTCCTTTCTTCAAGTTTATACGCACTTGTATGAAAACCTATGACTTGTCCAGGCCTTGACCACATTTTCAAAACTCAAGGACTTTTCCAAGATTCACAGTGAAGAAACCCTGAAAACGTTTCTTAATAGGAATCATGTATCAAGAATTGTGTCCAAATTTATCTGTTGACCATGACTTGTTATTAGGTGGTGTATTTTTACAGGTTATAAAACTGAGATTGGAATCCAGTCTCAAATCTCAAGTATCTGATTGGCTGAAATGGCGACAGGTAGCCATTTCAGCCAATCAGATGCTTGAGATTTGAGACTGGTTTCTATGCTTGGGCACTGATCATCAGTTTACTTCGCTTCAAACAGAAAATGTACACTGTACAAATACATGTTGTTTGTGACATTTTTATATCAACTTCAGGCTAAATATTATAATTGTAAAACTTTGTCAAAAGTACATGCTTGTGTCAGTGTTTTTTTTTTAAATTACTTTTGGACTTAATTCAAAACTAAAGAGTAAATATATTGTCCATGACAACTCTTACCTCCATATATATCGCCTTCATGACATAGACAAACATTGCAGATGCAGATCAGCCAGGTCCCAAGGTTATAAAGCTGAGATTGGAAACCAGTCTCAAATCTCAAGCATCTGATTGGCTGAAATGGCGACTGGTCGCCATTTCAGCCAATCAGATGCTTGAGATTTGAGACTGGTTTCCATGCTCAGTTTTATAACCTTGGGCACAGCACATCTGTGCTGTCTGCTGTTGGCTTGTTGACTTATAACCTTATTTCTGACCAAAGAGTGATCATTTCTACACAGGTCACACACACATTAACCCTTTCCTCCGTAGATACACCTTTATTTTGTGGGCGAACAGTTTAGATCTAGTTCAGCCAGCTGTCTGATCAGGATCTGAACTGTTCACTTTTTCTTTCTGACCACATGCCACCAGTGCAGATTCTGATCAGATGGCACCGATCTACACTGGTTGCACATGCATAAAAATGCGTATATATGGAGGAAAGTACATAACCTCCAGCAAAAAAAAATAGAAATGCACAAATTTGGTTTGTGCCCAGAAATTCTGAAATGTTATTCCAGCCAGTGTTATGACACTACCCAGTCCATGTCTGGATAACAGCTCTTAAAATATTGAATGGGACTAAATAAATCATGCCGACATTTCAAATGTGACAGATTTACCGGTTCTGCTCTGTCTTGTAGATGACAATGATACAGGTTTCTATCATAAAGACAAATCCAGTGGATTCAGCCATCAAATTAGAGAATTTGTGTTATGTAATTGCAATTCTTTGAATCTTGGGAATGTTTATTTATTGTTCACAGGGGAAACAGTTTGCACAATTAATAATTAGTAATATTATAAACATTTTAATGCATGCGCAACCCGTGTAGATCAAGATCAGCTGGCACCTCTTTGCTATCTTATCAGGATCTGCACTGTTTGCTTTTTAGTTAGAAATAATGATCTAAACTGTTCGCTATAAAAACATTAAAAGTGACAAAAGCCTATCTATGGAGTCATGGGTTAAGCCAAATTTTAATACAGGTTAAAGAACTAGATTAGCATGCTTAATCCTTTCCTGTACAGAAACACCTTTATTGCTAGGGCGAACAGTTTAGATCTAGATCAGCCGGCACATCCGTGCCGTCTGATCAGGATCTAAACTGTTCGCTTTTTGATTAATTAGGTTTATTTCTGACCAAAAAGCGACCAGTGCAGATCCTGATCAGACGGCACGGATGTGCCGGCTGATCTGGATCTACACTGGTAGCACATGCGTAAAAATGCATATATATCCAGGAAAGGGTTAAAGTTGATCATACTCAAGGTTTAGTCTCTAACTACATAGTTTAATATTTCTAACATGAAATCAAACCTGTTGGCTTATAACCAGAAGAGTAACCCTTTCCTCCACAGATACACCTTTATTGTGTGAGCAAACAGTTTAGATCCAGATCAGCCGGCACATCCATGCCATCTGATCAGGGTCTAAATTGTTCGCTTTTTGATTCATAATGTTAATTCTGACCAAAATGCGATGTGCTGGCTGATCTGGATCTACACTGATCACACGTGTGTAAAAATGTGTATATATTAAGGAAAGCCTTAACTGTGGCCTGAAAACTTTTAAGCCTATCAAACTAATCGAACATCATATCAAACAAGTAGGTTGCATCAGGGTGTTTGCGCAAACACATAAATAGTTTATTGATTGATTGATTAGTTGATTATGATGGAAAAAAGTGAAATATGAGTATTTAATGGTTTAATGGATTATGAGCATTTTATGGTTTAATGGATGACGAGAATTTTATGATTTAATGGATTATGGCGAGCATTTTATGGTTTAATGGATTATGGCGAGCATTTTATGGTTTAATGGATTATGATGAGCATTTTAGGGTTTAATGGATTATGGTGAGCATTTTAGGGTTTAATGGATTATGGCAAGCATTTTATGGTTTAATGGTTTATGATGAGCATTTTAGGGTTTAATGGATTATGGCAAGCATTTTATGGTTTAATGGTTTATGATGAGCATTTTAGGGTTAAATGGATTATGGTAAGCATTTTAGGGTTTAATGGATTATGGTGAGCATTTTAGGGTTTAATGGATTATGGTGAGCATTTTAGGGTTTAATAGATTATGATGACAATATTACAGTTTAAGGGATTATGGATAAACAGTTTAATGAGAATATTTTATGGATTAAAAGTTAATGGATTAGCAGTTATGATCGTGCATTTTATGGATTAAAAGTTAATGGATTAACAGTTATGATCGTGCATTTTATGGATTAAAAGTTTATGGATTAACAGTTATGATCGTGCATTTTATGGATTAAAAGTTTATGGATTAACAGTTATGATGGTGCATTTTATGGATTAAAAGTTAATGGATAAACAGTTATGAAGTGCATTTTATGGATGGAAAGTTGAAGGATTAACAGTTGTCATGTGCATTTTATATATTATACACAACTCAGACCATAAATGCCTATTTACGAATTTTCACTTCTACGCTGAATAAACAAGACCAAGCACAGACCAAACAATCCAGTTGTTTACATTTTTTAAAACTTTATATGTGATAGCATCAGAGACAAAAGTAAATCAATGACAAATTGAATCCATGAAGGACACGCGGCAAAAAAATGCATCAGAATGAAATATCTAAACAGAAATTAGTCAATTCCCTCGTCCAAAGCCACTGCCTGTCTCTTTGCATGCCAATGGAAGATTTGACGAGGATTTCGTATGCATAGATTCTCGGGAAAATCACATTATCCTTGGTAAATTGTATAACCCACGCAAGTCATTCAAAATAAGAATCCAGTAATTGGGTATTGTGCTTCATTGAATGACGAAAATCTTTAAACTAGTAACAGCTTAACAATAAAGAAAAGGGACAGTAACAATAACAACAACAACAACGATGCCAAGGAAATGTTCTGAGGATTATTACACCTTTGCTCTGTTTTAATATTTTAATATTGGTTTTCTTGCTTTGTTTTAATATTGGTTTACACTGATCTTTTAACTGTACAGAATGCAAATAATTCTACAAGTAAAACACCACTTGAGGGTGAGTGTGTGTGTGAGAGAGGGGTGGGGGAGGAGGTAGGGGGAAACAGAAATATTTTATCAATATGTCTGATCTTGCAAAGTAGTGGATATTTGTATGGGCAAATATATATTGGTGACTAAGGTAAGAGAGGAATGACAACAGACATAACTCCACCCGCCCCACCCATCAGAGGAATCAAAATTTAGAGATGAAACAAATTTGTTTTTGTAAAAAAGTGATATAGACTGCGGCTAAAAACGGCCCGTGGCAATCCTTTTCTTTTCTGAAAGATTGCAGCAGAAATGTAAGTTTGTGTTGTCATATAGCTAAATTAGTTGATAAATCTAATTATTAGTAACCACAGACATACCCCCACTTCACTTGATCATTAACATTACATCAGAAATGTATATTTAACAAGTACACAACACTCTTGTATTTACTGCATGTATATAAGTATGCACTGTAGAGAGCATATGATAAGATTTACTCACTGTTCCTAATTTAATCCTGAGAGTGTAAAGAGTCATACGACAACCAATGTAGACCCAAAATCTAGACAGGGTAAGCCAAATTCTATACATTGTAGATCCAGATCAAAAACATGATGTAGAGGATGATCTGGGTCTACACTGGCTGATCAATTTACTCACTGTTCTAAATTTTATCCTTAACCCTTTCCTGGATATATACGCATTTTTACGCATGTGCGACCAGTGTAGATCCGGATCAGCTGGCACATCCGTGCTGTCTGATCAGGATCTGCACTGGTCGCATTTTGGTCAGAAATAACCTAACGAATCAAAAAGCGAACAGTTTAGATCCTGATCAGACGGCACGGATGTGCCGGCTGATCTGGATCTAACTGTTCGCCCTAGCAATAAAGGTGTATATATCCAGGAAAGGGTTAAAGTGAGTCACAAATTAAGTCAAAATTTCAACCAGAGTAGATACAGATCAATAAGAGATGATGTAGAAGCTGATTAGGTCTACACTGAATGATATAGCTACCCATTGTTCTACACAAAAGAAAAACCAAGCCTTAACCCATTCCTGGATAGATACGCATTTTTACGCATGTGCGACCAGTGTAGATCCAGATCAGCCGGCACATCCGTGCCGTCTGATCAGGATCTGCCCTGGTCGCATTTTGGTCAGAAATAACCTAACGAATCAAAAAGGGAACAGTTTAGATCCTGATCAGACGGCACGGATGTGCCGGCTGATCTGGATCTAAACTGTTCGCCCTAGCAATAAAGGTGTATCTGTACGGGAAAGGGTTAAAATTTGGGACCACATAAGCAGGGCATAAATGATGTTTTATTCCTGTTAACCCTTAACAATATATATAAGCATTTTAACATATTGTGACCAGTGTAGATCCAAATCAGCCAGCTCATCCATGCAGATGGCATGGATGAGCTGGCTGATTTGGATCTACACTGGTTCTGCACCAGTCACATCTTGGTCAGAAATTATCTAATCAATCTAAAAGTGAACAGTGTAGATCCTGATCAGATGACACAGATGTGTGGGCTAATCTGGATCTACATTGATCACCCACGTCATAGAGTATATATTGAGTAAAGGAATAAGCCATAATTATATGAGTATATATTTAGTTTTCCCCGTACGTAGGTGATCATACTTTTAACAAATCCGATTTTCTGGTATTGAATGTAATCTCTCGAAGAGGACAAAATGAAAATCTCCACCGAGATCTCCTGGGAAAGGATTGTCATACTTAAGCTTTTTATTTTGTCTTCATGTTATACGCACATAGACTCTCAATTTGCATCTTGCCATCTTCAATAAAATGCTGAAGCAGTAATTCTGTTACATTATGAATGTCTGCACGACTAGATGAATCTAGCAACCCTTAACCCATCTGAATTGGTGAGACAGACTTGCAGTTCTTTAAATATGAGCAATACTATTCACTGTTCATATAGTCGCTATACTTCTAAGAATTATTACAATACATTTGATACGACATTTTGGAATTTTGAGCAGAATAAACTGACCAATGGAAATACTACAAAATATCATAATTCCACAGAAAAAGCCATGCCTTCTAATGAACTTAAAAAAACAAACAAAAAAGACACCAGACGAAAACGAAATCTTGTTAAATTTTAAATGAAAAAGGGGCATAACTATGACAAAATACAGTCAAGAGTTATGAAACTTGTGCTGATAATTACTACTGTGATGTCAGATAAGCATGTTAAGTTTCAAAGCTCTCCCTTGAATGGATACTGAGAAAAAAGAACTTAACCCTTTCCTCCATAGACACACATTTATTGCATGGCGAACAGTTGAGATCCAGATCAGCCGGCACATCCGTGAAATCTGATCAGGATCTTAACAGTTGGCTTTTTGATTCGTAAGGTTATTTCTGACCAGATGTGCCGACTGATCAGGATCTACACTGTTCGCATATGCGTATAAATGCGTAAATATGGAGGAAAGGGTTAAACTAAATACTTGATGAAATGTTTTCATCCGCCTGCCAACCACTAAATGACATACCCCAAGCTTATGGTTTTTCAAAGAAAACCTGGTAAAGAACTAGTACAATTTGTCCTCATGGGCATACCTTGTTTCTGTCTTGCATTCCATAAGGATTCATCTTGAACATGGTCATGTGACTCTGCATACATGCTTGATTGGTTTGCAGGTTCCCAGCACTGATGTTATCCCCTATATTCCCTAGCATAGATGGAAGCTTGAACCTGGTCTTTCCAATGGACAGACTCTGGATCCAGGCTGCAGGATGCCGGGCTGCCAATATTGCAAGATGTTTTGTGGACGACTCTATGGGCTCTTCCCTAGCAACATGGAACTTCAACTCATTCTGAAATTTGATTCAAATGTTAAAAATTGATTATGAGCAAATTTCACAAATTAAGTACAGTAAAATGCCACATAAAGACCAGCCTTTAACCCTTTCCTGTTTAGATACACCTTTATTGCTAGGGCGAACAGTTTAGATCCAGATCAGCCGGCACATCCGTGCCGTCTGATCAGGATCTAAACTGTTCGCTTTTTGATTCATTAGGTTATTTCTGACCAAAATGCGACCAGTGCAGATCCTGATCAGACGGCACGGATGTGCCGGCTGATCTGGATCTACACTGGTCGCACATGTGTAAAAATGTGTATATATCCAGGAATTGGTTAAATTAAGACCTCCTTCATAATAAGACCAGTTTTCCAAAGTTCAATGTTTCAGTTTTTGCAATATTTTCTACCTTAAAACAAAGACCACCCTACCACTTAGACCACTTTGTTCCAGTCCCAACAGTGATCTTAATAGCAAGGTTTTACTGTATTAACCATCATTATCTATTAACTATACATTAAAACCCCTCATTACGGACACTCAATATTATAGGCACCCCGGTAATATGGGCAATTTTTTAAAGAACAGACATGTTTTCTTCTTTATTTAAACCCACAATTAAGGACAACCTGCTATTAAAGACACTTTTCCCTCAGTCCCTTAGGTGTCCGTTACAGAGGGGTTTCACTGTAATTGAACCTCCCGTTGCAGTAAACTATATAAATTTTATTTTATTACATGAATTACTCTAAATCATACAAGCTTTGGTTGTAAATGTTTCCAAATACAAATGACAGAAAATGAGAAATTAGTTAAAGCAAAAACAGTGAAACTAATTTTTGAGATTTTCAGGTTATTTCACTGATATTTATGGGTATTTCATATAACAAAGTACAATATAATTTGTGCCTGCATGATGCTGCACTTTTTCCTTCCATAATTCTTAGAATTAGAGCTATATAACAGAAAACGGAAGTGATATTTAATATTGGAATAGTAGTCTTGTTATCGTGGGGATCTTAATTTCAGGTGGTCTAAAATGTTTTACTTTAAAGGCTCAAGTTAACCATTGCTAGAAAAAAAGGCTGACTTCTAACCTCAAAAACATAATCTAGAATCTCAATCTTTAAAATTTAGGGTGTCTGGATTTCAATTAAATCCCTGTAAAGAAATAAAAACGTTATAAGCTAATATGGAAAATGGAGAAAAGCAATCTTTTTTTTAATAAAGGTTTACTGAAATTACCACGTCTGGTACCTCCGGGTCAACTACTTTGTCTGAAGACTTTTAAAGTGCACAGAAAAATCAGAATATGGCAACTGATCTTTTTAAACCTTTTAAATGCTTAAAATAAAAAATCACAAGATTTCCTGCCAATTTCCTTTTTAGACATCAGAAAAGGTTCACTGGTATGGCAAAAATACAGTGAAACCTGTCTTAGCCGCCACCTGCGAATAGCAACCACCTGTTTAAACAGCCAGTTTAAATATGACCTAAACTGACATTTCATTCTAATTTTTTAATCTCTTTAACAGCCACCTGTCTTCAGCAGCCACTTTTTGTCACTCCCTTGCCTAGCTGCTAAAGACAGGTTTGACTGTACAGCTTAGAGTAAGTTGCATCTGCCACTAGAGTAGACCTAGATCTTCCAGCATAATCAGGACCTACACTGTTGCCTGTACTGTTGGCTATTCAGGTATTAACCCTTTACTTAATAGATACACCTTTATTTCATGGGGGAACAGTGACGATCCAGATCAGCCATTACATTTGTGCCGTCTCATCAGAATCTGCAATGTTTTCTTTTGTTTGTTTTAGATTATTTCTGACTAAAATGCAACCAGTGAAGATGTAGATCAGACAGCAAGGTGTGAACAGTTTAGATCCAGATTAGCCGGCAAATCTGTTACAGCGAATCAGGATCTAAACTGTTCGCATTTAGATTCTGCAGGTTTAGGAATACTGTCATCTTCTAACTAACATTTGGGGCACATCACAGGAATGGTACCTTCAGACAGTCCACGTCAGTCCTTAAAATGACATCATAAAGTAGAGCAGATGTGTAACGAAATGACTTTTCAATTATAAGAGAATAATAATTCTATAGCGGAAAGATCTTTCTAAATTTAGTTACAATTAAAATGTCACCAAATAAAACCGAATGTACCTTTTCCCGTGGCGTGCCCCACTTGATCCATTGAAATCCAGAAGTAGGCTTGTAAACCCTTCTGGCTTTCAATAGACGATATAATGATCTTTATGATTTTAAGGAAAGTATGACGGATATCCAGACTCCAAATTTGGCACTCATAAACATCTCTTATACATGCATAAATGAATTTATAGTACTATTTTTCCAAACTGTAACAACTGAAGAAGTGGTAAAAATCATGGTGGGGATGAAAGAAAAAACTTCGGAATTACCAAAACAAGTCTCTCTATGCAGTCGAGGGCCTCTTGTATCATCTGTTTATAAAAGTACTGGAGCATCCTGTCGCCGCCATCAACCATCCCCATTGTTCCCATGACGACACTCGACATCGTCGACACCGCCAACTGTAACACGTTCTCGTCAGGTACAATGTCATTCTTGTAGACAGACAGCGCCCCACTGCAGACCGACTTGAGAATTTTCAGGGCAAGGTCTAATGCACTAAGGTCCAACTGAAACATAGGAAAATGAAATACGAATTATTTTATGCTTTCTACTGCTAAATTATAGAAATTTATGGTGAAACGAACTGGTATTCTACTGTTTGCCAACAGAGAAATATTATTTTTATTGTCATCCTGTTGGTACACATACTCACATAATAATCTGAACATGAATGTTTAGAAAAAGTGAAATCCAGCACAACAATTTTATTACTTTTAACACCAGCCTCAACACGACAATTTTATTCCTTTAACAACAGTCTAAACCCGACATTTTTTTTATAATTTCAACAATAGCATCAGCATGACAACTTTATTAATTGTAACAACAGCCTGAGCACAACAATTGTATTATTATTTAACACAGCTTGAGCACAACAATTTTATTTCCCTAACAACAGCCTGAGCACAACAATTTTATTTCCAATTTTATTTCCCTAACAACAGCCTGAGCACATCAATTTTATTTCCCTAACAACAGCCTGAGCACAAAATTTTATTTCCCGAACAACAGCCTGAGCACAAAATTTTATTTCTCTAACAATAGCCTGAGCACAAAATTTTATTTCCCTAACAACAGCCTGGGCACATCAATTTTATTTCCCTAACATCAGCCTGGGCACAACAATTTTATTTCCCTAACAACAGCCTGTTTACAAAATTTTATTTCTCTAACAATAGCCTGAGCACAAAATTTTATTTCCCTAACAACAGCCTGGGCACATCAATTTTATTTCTGTAACAACAGCCTGAATGCATCAGTTTTATTTCCCTAACAACAGCATGAGCTCAAAAAATTTATTTCCTTAACAACAGCCTGAGCACAAAATTTTATTTCTCTAACAACAGCCTCAGCACAAAATTTTATTTCCCTAACAACAGCCTGAGCACAAAATTTTATTTCTCTAACAACAGCATGAGCACAAAAATTTAAGCACAAAATTTTATTTCCCTTACAACAGCCTGAGCACAAAATTTTATTTCCCTTACAACAGCCTGTTCACAATATTTTATTTCCTTAACAACAGCCTGAGCACAACAATTTTATTCCTTAGCCTTAGCACATTTTTATTACTTTTAAAAACAGCCTCAGAATGACAATTTTATTCCTTCAACAACAACCTCAGCACAACAATTTTATTTCTCTAAGAGCCTTAGCTCGACATCACCACTAACCTCAACACAACAATTTTATTTCCCTTACAACAAACAGCCTTAGCAGATCAATTTTATCACTTTCAAAAACAACCTCTGGATAACATTTAATTACTTTTCTCAACAGCCTCAGCATGACAAATTCATTACTTTAAACAACAACCTCAGCACAACAATTTCATTACTTTTCACAACAGCCTCAGCACAGCAATTTCATTACTTTAAACAACAACCTCAGCACAACAATTTCATTACTTCCCTCAACAACCTCAACACCACAATTTTATTCCATCAAGATGCTATGCTCACCACCACTTATACAACACTGACCTGTCCATTTCACTATACAGTACCGACAAAGCAAATCCATTATCAGCTATTGAGGAACCTGATAACACAGATTAAAACAATTAAGCATTCCCAGCAGGCCCCAATCAATACCTAGATAAGGTCATACACCTTATCTGAACTTTACCTTGCTTTAATAAATCTAATGGACTGGATTTTCTTTTCAACTTGTGCCAGTTGGTTCATTGTTTAATGACAGTATTCTGTTGGAATTTATTATCAGGTATATGTGTAAACAAACAAGATGATCTGGGTCTTCGCCTTTTGCAGACTACCTTACCCTTTACTCAATATATATTTATTTTAATGTGAGTTTGTCCACTGTAGATCCAGATCAGCAAGCACATCCATTCTTTCTGATCTGGATCTATACTGGCCACATCTTGGTAAGAAATAATCTAATAGATCTAAAAGGGAACGGTGTGGATGCTGATCAAATGGCACGGACTTGCAATCTGATCAGGATCAACACTGTTCACATGTAGTTTCGCTAGGTCATTTCTGACCAAGAAGTGAAAAGTGTGGATCCAGATCAGATGGAATAGATGTGCCAGATCTAAAATGGTCACCTATGCAAAAAAAAAAAGAAACATAGAATGAAGGCTAAAAATGTTCCCATAACCAAATAAACTGTGTACACTTCCCCAAGAATTAACCCTTTCCTGTACAGATACACCTTTATTGCTAGGGCGAACAGTTTAGATCCAGATCAGCCGGCACATCCGTGCCGTCTGATCAGGATCTAAACTGTTCGCTTTTTGATTCATTCGGTTATTTCTGACCAAAATGCGACCAGTGCAGATCCTGATCAGACGGCACGGATGTGCCGGCTGATCTGGATCTACACTGGTCGCACATGCGTAAAAATGCGTATATATCCAGGAATGGGTTAACACTCCAGTCCAGTCTGTCCTAACTAGATTCTGCATTAGTCATAAAGCATATTTTTTTAGTTAATATTACAATATCACCTGTCGAGTTCGATCCAAAGTTTCAGGTTAAACAATAAATCCATCATGTCTTAATTTCCTATAAAAAACCGCGACATTCAATACAGTTCACCATACAGGCAGCCCACGGAACTCTCCTGCCCACAAACACGTTTCTATCCCGGAGAACTATTTCTTCCATAAAGGAGTAATTTCCTGTGAACTCGCTGCGATTCCAGTATGGATTGAGTATTTTCTCACTTGAAATCAATTCACATCAGTCTATCAATTAATCCACTGCGTCAGTATAATGAACTAGTAATACCTTATTTCTTAGTAATTTAGCTCAATCCCCGAAGTTCTGTAAGTGTTCAAAATTTACTCATGATTCGTCATTTTTCTCCATATATACAGGTCCCAAGATCATAAAACTAAGTTTTGAGATCAGTCTCAAATCTCAAGGATCTGATTGGCTGAAATGGCGACTAGTCGCCATTTCAGCCAATCAGATGCTTGAGATTTGAGACTGATCTCCAGATTTAGTTTTATGATCTTGGGCACAGGTTCTAGTGTGTGGGAAACCAGTGAAGAAGATCACCCATCTGATCCGGATCTACACTTTTTGCTTCTTGGTCAGCAATAACCCAATGAATCTAAAAACCAAAGAGTGTATATCCTGACCAGATGCCACAGAGTTTCCACCTGATCCGGATCTGCTCTGTTCAGCCATGGGATAACAGCCATATCCAACGGAGTAAAGGATACAAAAGTTGAAACTGGCTGATCTGGATCTAAACTGTTCGCCAATGTAATAAAGGTTTATCTGTGGGGGAAAGGGTTAACACTACTCCGTATATATTGGTTTTATCACATACAACACCAATGTAGATCCAGATCAGTTAGCACATCATTGTATGCTATCTGATCTGGATCTACACTGGTCCCTTCTTGGTCAGAAATGAAACATTTGGACACATAAATCTAACAGTGAACAGAATAGATCATGATCAGAATTGGCATAGACTTGTCAGCTAATCAGGATCTACATTGTAAGCCTATGTGATAAACCTGTATATGGAGAAAAGGATTAATTAACCCTTTCCCGTACAGATACACCTTTATTGCTAGGGCGAACAGTTTAGATCCAGAGTAAGATAAAGAGAGTATCCATACAGGAAAGGGTTAAGTAATGAACACCGATAATTGTCATTGCTATTGTACTGTCAAGCTTATATAGAGTTACCCGTAACATTCTAAACTACTGTAATGGACTTGCCTTTCTTTTAATTTAAGCTTGTCTATTCTTGGTCACAGGGTGTGTTATAGAAATTTATTGAATGAACTGCGAACAGTATAGACCCTCAGATCGGACTGGGCCGTGGATGTATGGGTTGGACTTGGCTTGCTTAAGTCATTCATATTATAATATATTATTATATTTTGCTAGACCCTTAAAATATTGAATTACAAAGAAGATAGGTATAACGTAAGTGAATTGATTTTAAATGAGATTTTTCCGAAGCAAGGCTGAATGGTGAGATACCGGATTGAATATATACTCTCGGACAAAAGTCTTGTCCGGTACGGGTTTCCATATTATCTTATAACGTGTAAAGTTTATTATCGCGCAATGATAAATTTGGTATCGATGGAAAGAGGACATTTATATGCATTCAATGAAAAAAGAATTCTGGAATTTGAGCCATTACTACAGGTAGAGTAACGCAATGCAAAATTTGTAGACCGGACAAGGACAAGACTTGTGTACATTAGCATACAATACATATGTTAACATGTAGACTCAGATCAGCATGTGAATCTATAGTTTCAAGTTTTGTAGATTTTTACTACATGGGATATGGCGGTTGTTTCATGGGTAACCAGAGTAGATCCGGATCAGATGGCACATCTGTGTTATCACTGTTCGCATTTAGATTGATTAGGTTATATCTGACCAAGAAGCGACTTAATTAGTGTAAGTCCAGATCAGACAGCACATAGGTGATAGCTGATCTGGATCTGCACTGGTTGTGTATGCAATAAAACTCATATATGGAGTAAAGGGTTAAACTCGAGGCTGTGGCTTCATTATCTTTTATAGTGATGATTTAAACCCTTTCCTCCATATATATATGCATTTTTACGCATATGCGACAGAGTGTAGATCCAGATCAGCTGGCATATCTGCACATCTGCCCTGGTCCATTTTAGTCAGAAATAACCTAATGAATGAAAAAGTTGTATGTGCCGACTGACCTGGATCAAAAATGTTCGTCCATGCAATAAAGGTGTATCTAGGAGGAAAGGGTTACGTAATCAGACTGTAAATGTCTGACCATATCAATTCTTTTACTGACTTGTTATTCCCTTGAACAATTATTGTTGCCATCCACTCAATCTAAGCGTAAAATTGAAGTCATGCTCAAATTTAAACCAGTGGCATCTGTAGCAAGAAATTTCTAAGCAAATGACATAACAGTTATTGATTTTTTGAATGTTCTTGGAAATTTACTTTGAATTTTCAAATTCTGTTCTTGGAAATTTACCTTGACTGAATTTTCAAATTATGTTTGAACATGATTAATGTTCTGCATTGTCATTTTAATCTTAGACAGTTACAAAAACAGCTCTCTATGTTTTTCATCTACAGTCATATCATCTAATGCCTAGAAATTTTTATAACAAATAAAATTACTATAAAATTTTATTTATGGGGTTTATGTTTTTCATCTGTCAAATAAATATTTCAAAAGAACGAGCTTTAAAACTTGATGTTTGTTCACAGGGAAATTTCACAAAAAGTTAAAACTGAAAAATTCATTACATACAAAAAACCAGGTAACTCACAAACAGGGGAGAGCCTTTTGCAATAAAAAGTACTTCATTTAGGCAGTGTAATATGTTTGAACTAGAATGTGTCCTTGGATACTGATGCCCCCACTGTTGCAACATGATTTTTAATAACAAAGGGCCATAACTCTGGTAAAAATGGTCACAGGAAAAAATTCTTTTCTTTACGATCATCTACACATCCTGCTTGATCATCTGTGCAAGTTTGAAAGAAATCTGCCTTTAATAGTTAAGGAGGAGTTGATGCCACAATATTTGGGGACGTACGGACATACAGACGGACAAGTGCAACTCTATATGCCTCCATCTTTGTGGGGGAATAAAAATTCACAGCAAATGTATATACAGAAGAATACTAATTGCTGACTTACTAATGACTAATAATCAAATCTCCACATTATTCATTACTAGAATACAGGGTCAGACCAGGGTGGGTTCACTGGGGTTGCTCAAACCTCTTTTGGGGCAGCAATATTTAATTTTCATATTGTTTTTGCCAGAAAGTTGGAAACCACAAGTACCCTAAGAATGTCTAGAAATCTTGCATCCAACCCTTGAATAGGTTAACCCTTTCCTCCATACATATGTGTTTTTATTCGGGTGTGACCAGTGTAGATCCAGATCAGCCGGCACATCCATGACATCTGATCAGGATCTGCACTGGTCGCTTTTTGGTAGGAAATAACCTTATAAACAAAAAAGCGAACAGTTAAGATCCTGATCAGATGGCACAGATGTGCCGGCTGATCTGGATCTAAACTGTTCTCCCTTGCAATTAAGGTGCATCTCTGGAGGAAAGGGTTAAGCAAAATCATTTCCTGTTTACTGGTTTGGGAGGGGGGGAGGGAGTTGAAAGAACAATATTAATTTTCAACTCTAAGAATTTAACTAAGTCTAGGAGACTTTCAAAAGAGGATTAAGGTCCTAATATTTATCACCACAAAACAAATCTGGCTCCTAACTAACGGCAATTAAAATAAAGGGAAGTAATTCCAGTCACCCTTCAGCAAGAGTGACATCTCTTATCTCCATTCAAATATCAAAGGGAGAACAATTCATTACACCTCCAGTCATTAAATCTGGATTTATTGTTTTATGAACCAACTCGTGACATTAAATCATGTATATATAAAGTGATACCTAAAAATAGACAATAATTGAAATTAAATTTACTTCCGACATATTTTGCAGCATCATTTGTCTGTTTTTCGTATGATGAAGCATAATTCCTTATTGAACATGACATGGCATGTTGTAACACGGAAAGTAAAACAATTATATAACTCTAAAAATAACTCTTTTTCTTGGAAGTTAGGTCATAGGCACAGCACTCTCAATTCCTGAAGCTTTGTTTGTGAATCAGTTTTGCAGATTTAAACCAAATTAAATTCTGTGGTATTATTTAGTTTCATGTGGATGAAATTTTGTGCAGAGGTATATTGGGCAATTGAAAATTAATTCCTAGATTCTGATCAAAATTTGTGGGAAAAAAATGGGACGGGTGGGTGTGTGGGTTTTATTTTTTGTTGATCATTCTCACAGTTTCTAATGAAGCTTGTGCAAAGATAAATAAGCATCTAGCTGACTATGAATTTGGAAATGTAACACAATGTGACATTATATTTGACATTTTTCATGTTACAAATGTGACATTATAGGAGAATTTGGAAATGAAACACAATGTGACATTATATAAGAATTTGGATATTTGACAAAATTAATGTTACTTTATATGTGACATATTTTAAGATATGTTACAAATGTTACATTATATATGATGAGTATCTAGCAGTTAATGCTCTTAATGCGAAAAAAACCCATACCCTACGCAAACCAATATTCATATCAGATATGGAAATAATGTTAATATGGATTTACTTTTAATTATTTTCTGCTGATTTTATCTAACATCTCTCTATGTGTCACCTTAAATTGTCATCAACAATGCTCAATAAGGAACTATTAATATTGCAGAATGCGTTAAACAGAGAATTAATTAATTAATGTTTAGCGTCTGCTACTTTGATGTATGAATTGGAAACCATATAGAACTACAGGGTACCAACAATACGAGAATGGAATTTCAATAAAATACCAGTTAGCGTTATAAACATTGATTTCCTTAAATGAATACTAACTAATGGAGAACATTAAAAGCTAAAGAGAAAATTAATATTTTTACCCTTTCCTCCATAGATACACCTTTACTGCATGGGTGAACAGTTTAGATCCAGATCAGCAGGCACATAAGTGCCATCTGATCAGGATCTAAACTGTTCACTTTTTGATCCGTTATGTTATTTCTGACCAAAATGGGACCACTGCAGATCCTGAGCACGGATGTGCCGGCTTATCTGGATCTACACTGGACTCACACGCGTAAAAATGCATATATATGGAGGAAAGGGCTAACAAGATGAAACAGAATTTTCTAAAAATTAAAAACAGTTACTAATAATTTAAAATGTTTTGTTTTTACTTACAAAGGCCTGGCCCTATCCAAGAATATTTTAAAAGACGCAACAAATTTCCAGCAGAACTATTTTTCCTTCAAGAGAGAATGACACAAACTGAATACGATATTGATCAACTAAAGGCATCTTCAAAAACCAGCTCTCTTTTTACAATCCATCCCAACCCAAACCTAATAAATCATTTTGTCATTTATTATTAGACGAGGGATGTGATCCGCTTTTGTTAAGGACGGTACTGATTGATTTCCTATTCTGCGACTTGTTTCTCTACGTATATTCCAAAGTGAGGTCTATTTATTTATGAGATCCTTATTTGTCAAATCTCAGCGGAGTTCCGAGCCGAGTGTCATATGCATGTCTTCGGCTAATTTGGAGTGCTCGTCATTGTTACAATATTGTTTTGTTCCGAGTTCTAAATAATATGGGGCACGCCATGGGAAAAGGTACCTTTGAACATATTTTGTGACAATTTATTTGATATTTAGAATATAACTACAACTACCTATTATTTTCTCCTAACTAAAACAAGATTTTATTACATATTTTGACCAATAAAATGGTATTTATACCACGAAATGCATAAGAATTATTGTCATCTGTTGAACTTTACGACTTCATTTCACGGGTTGACGTCAAATGTCCAAAGGTACCTTTTCCTGTGATGCGCCCCATATGAGTATTCCAATCTCTCGATACCATAGTGATAATAATCATATACATTAAGAAATTCAAATAGACCACACACCTGTCATTAATCAGAGCTAAAAATATTACTGCAATGTGAAAACTTTACAAATTAATTACCCTATTTGAACAGGACAATGACTATTGAATATGATTATCAGTTGAAATGAATTTACCGTCATTGTTCGAATATAAGCCGCACTTATGTATAAGCCGCACCATCCCCAAACCTGATGGAACAGATCAAAATGGCTTATAATGTATTTATAAGCAGCCAAACCTGTGTATTAGCCGCACCCCCAACTTTTTACCGCCAAATTCTGGGAAAAAAGTGTGGCTTATATACAGACAATGACGGTACTTAAGGCAATAGAAAACTAGAATTATCACTGAAAGTGATTAAATACCCCCACATGTATGCTTGATAATTGAACTGGGAATGCTTCGAATCAATGGCATAATGTGCCCCACTTTCAATCCAAAGTGTCGTCTTCACAGTAGCCACATATTCAGCAAGTTTCATCACAATATCTCATTCCTTCTAAATTTATTGAGCAGAAATGGTTTAAATATGTTAGTAACAGTGGCCTTTATCTAACTTTTATCTAAGAACTGTGTGCCAAACATTGTTTAGAAATGGAGAAATCATCCAGAAACCATTTTTTCTAGTTTTAGTAACAGTGACCTTCACCCCATCAGGCCCAATTTCAATACCAAGTTTCGTCTTCACAGACACTACCTATATAGCAATTTTCATCACAATATCTCATTCTGAACCAAAGTTATTGAGCATACAGTTTATTTTCTATTTTTAGTAACAGTGACCTTGACCCCACAGGCCTTGAATCCCAAAAGTCATCTTCACAAAAACCATCAATACACCAAATTTCATTTAAGAATCTCATTCCAAGCTATAATTACTGAGTGGAAACGAAGTTTTGAAGTTTAAATAACAGTGACCTTGACCTTGAACCCACAGACCCCAAAGTCAAACCTAATCTTTATCTTGTTATGTTACATCTGTGTCCCAAAAAATAATTAAATCTATGAAGTATTTCATGAGTTATAGTCCAGAAACAATTTTTCTTTTTTAAGTTACAGTGACCTTGACACTGACCCCTCAGGCCCCAAAGTCGAACTCGACCTGTATCTTCTGATATTACATATATGTACCAAAAAAGGATTTAATCTGTGAAGTTTTTCATGAGTTATTATCTGGAAACCCTTTTTCTATTTTTAGTAATACTGACCTTGACATTGACCCCACCAGCCCCAAAGTCGAACTTGACCTGTATCTTGTGATGTTACATCTATTTACCAAACAAGGATTAAATCTGTAAAGTGTTTCATGAGTTATCATCCGGAAACCATTTTTCTATTTTTAGTAACAGTGACCTTGACACTGATCCCACCAGCCCCAAAATCGAACTTGACCTGTATCTTATGACGATATACCTGTGTACCAAAAATTATTTAATTCTGTCAAGCCTTTCATGAGTTATCATCTGGAAACGAAGAATCCGACCGACCGACCGACCGACCGACCGACAAGCTCACTCCTATATACCCCCTCAAACTTCGTTTGTGGGGGTATAATAAATTCCTAGATTCTTATCGGAATTTTGGGAAAAAATGCGGCAGGTGGGCAGGTTTTATTTTTTATTCATTAATCTCACTGTTTCTTGTGACGCTTGTGTACTGCAAAGATAAATAAGCATCTTGCCGACTATGAATAGCCGATTCGCACTTCAATGTTTCATACTGTGTTTGCGTACTCTATCAATTGGTACTCGTAATGTAAATTTTGATGTACGTATTTTTTTTGTTTTCAAAATAAAAAAAGTTGGGGAGTGATTTTCAAGGGGCGGGCGGGGATGAGAATCTAGGAATTAATTTTCTATTGCCTAAGCTGGACTGTAGCACAGTGTGTAACAATCAATTCCTGGAAATCAATGTGGGCTAAAATAATTTGGCATTTCCTTAAATGGGAAACTTCATGGTAAAAGCATATTTAAAACAGCACGGTACGGGTTAAATAAAACCATTAACGGATGTAAAACTAGGTACTCCATGAATATCCCTTTCCTCCATAAATACACATTTTTATGCGACCAGTGTAGATCCAGATCAGCCGGCACATCCGTGCAAGGATCTGCACTGGTCGATTTTGGTCAGAAATAACCTAATGAATCAAAAAGCGAACAGTTTAGATCCTGATCAGATGGCACAGATGTGCCGGCTGATCTGGATCTAAACTGTTAGCCCTCGCAATAAAGGCGTACCTATGAAGGAAGGGGTTAAGCCTTTTATCAAGAGGGCAACAAGTTTAGATCTTGATCAGCCATCAATCACAATGCCCTCCGATCTTGATTAACAATGTTAAACTTCTTAGTCAGCAATAACCTTATGAATATAAAAGCGAACAGTCCAAATCCATGATCCAAATGTGCAACTGGTCTGGATCTGCACTAGTCAACCATTTAATAAAGACCATATCCCATGAAGTAAGGGGTTAACCCTTTCCCGTACAGATACACCTTTATTGCTAGGGCGAACAGTTTAGATCCAGATCAACCGGCACATCTGTGCCGTCTGATCAGGATCTAAACTGTTCGCTTTTTGATTCATTAGGTTATTTCTGACCAAAATGCGACCAGTGCAGATCCTGATCAGACGGCACGGATGTGCCGGCTGATCTGGATCTACACTGGTCGCACACGCGTAAAAATGCGTATATATCCAGGAAAGGGTTAACCCTTTCCTCCATAGATACTCCTTTATTGCATGTTTGTACAGTTTAGATCCAGATCAGCCGGCACATCCATGGCATTTGATTTTACCGTTGACAAGTGTCTGATGTGCTGGCTGATCTGGATCTACAGTGGTCACACTCGCGTAAAAAGACGTATATATGGAGGAAAGGGTTAAGAGAAAGCAGTTAATTTGACAACAGTCATACAGTAATTGCCAAAGATCCATGCCTAAGAAACACACTTGTCAACTGTAAAGACAGATTATTTTAAAACCCAGCTAAAACTCTCGGTTCTTTCACAGCCTTCATGCCAAACAAGATTAAACAAGAGACAGGAATTCACCAGTTGTTACAACTTGATAGGAGCTGACCTCGAGAGAATCTTAGAACCAGAAAACTGTCAAAAAAACCCGACAAGTTCCGAATAGCTGATCTTTCTGAGAATCTTCGAACAAGTGGACTGTCAAAAAACGACATGTTTCGACATGTTTTTATAGGAATATAATAGCCTCAAGCGATCACAAAATAATATTCCTCCAATTATTTTACTATGTTCCGCAGGCTTAATCTTGTCATTTTAGGCCGATTTTCTGCCTTTTTCCAATCTTCTACTGATTGGATTGATCGTATTAAACAACATCATCTTAATAAGTTGGCTGTCTACTCAAGCACAATGCGTGGAGAATGGAATAGATGGTCTTCATAAATACATGATCTGATTAACCTTCAGCGGGACCCAATTTGCATTCTGAGGGAGAAAAGTTGCCGACGATGGTCAGTCGTTATTTCCGCTGATGTCATTACAAATGGAAAATGCACATTGGGGACATGACTGCATATGGCAAGCGGTCTGTGAACAATATGCGCAAAATTCGTGCTCAGTTTTTCGTCTGCAAAATTCGATACTGCAAGAAGTTCCTGTGAAACTTATGTAACTGACACAACAGAGGCTAATGGAACAGAAAAGAGCAGCAAGTGCAACAGAAGCATACTGGACACTCGTTACTAAATCTGCGATATATAAATTATATGAACCAACTGTCATGAAAAAATTAATCTTCAAGAAATTGGTTTTATTTCTTAAACACATTATTCCAATTATATACACGTGCAACCAGTGTAAATCCAGATCAGTCGGCGCATCTTTAGCATTTGATCTGGATTTAAAATGATTGCCTCCTGGTCAGAAATATGCGTGGGGAGGCTGTGTTTTGTGAGTGTGGCGATTCCTGATATGCATATATTACTTTTTTCTAATGAATCTAAAAGCGAACAATTTAGATCCTGATCAGAGGGCACAAATGTGCTGGCTGATCTGCATCTAAACTGTTGACCCTTGCAATAGCTAGGGTTAAATTGATTTCACCAATTGAAGGAGACATCATTAACCCGTTCCTCCATCGATACACCTTTATTGCATGGGCAGACAGTTTAGATCAAGATCAGCCAGCACATCCATGGATCTACACTGGTCAAACATTCGTAAAAATGTGTATTTATGGAGGAAATGGTTAAGTCTTTTAACGATTGTACGGAAAATTTAAAACAACATTAAAATTTGTACTTAATCAAAATTTTTTTTTTTTAGAAAACTATAATAATTGTTCATTAAAGCTCCTAAAATAAGCTCCCAAAAGACAAAAATAGTTCCGACAACACATTTTCCTTCTGGTGAAGTGTCTCATAATATATTTCCATGGCCTTTTGGGTATTGCATTACCTTCCCTAACTTTCTGCACTAAATTTTTCTACGTTCCATAATTGAGTGCATAAAGGTGTGGATGTGTTTTGAAGAAAGGGAACAATTGATTCCTTTTTTGCATAAACTCTGTTACATTATTCTATTACATAACTCTATTATTAAACATGTTTATCTTAGTGAAAAACGGTTAAGTTCTATTGAAATATGAAGGAGATATACCATTACTGCACTATGGTGATGATATAAACTGTTTGCAGTGAACAGATGTTAAATCCACATCAATATTGCAGTCTCTTTCTACCAAATTAACGGGTCCATAACCAGTTTAACTGCAAGCGGTGCATCGAGAAAGATTGTTCGACGTCAATTACCTCTCTCAGTGTGTTTACGTCTAGACCAAAGATCATAAAATATTGCTGAGACTGAAGACCAGGGCGGCCATGATCATAAAACTGAGACTGGAGATCGGGTCTCAAATATCAACCATCTGATTGGTTGAAAAAGTGGATAATTTTGAGATTTGAGACTGATCTTCAGTCTAAGTTTTATGATCATGCGCACAGGCTTAAATCTCTAATTTGTGATTGGAAAAAATCAGTTGAGTGGACTTGAATTTCCCACCCGTTAACATTTTTTTTATGCTTTCCAACAAATTATAGAGTTTTCTCCATGAAATAAAATTGGTATTATGCTGTTTGCAAATAGAGTAAAGTCATTTTTATTATCACTGTTTTTTCACTTTGGTTCCCATACGCACATAATATTCCATGAAAATTTAAAGAACCAGTTTAAGTTTGGGTATTTGACATCACGACATAAAAACAAACATTTTTGGCACAATTTCATGCAAGTTTTCATTTGAAATCTCACGAATTGTGCATAAAAAGAATAAAATAAAAAGGTAAATTATATTTTAACCTACAAAGATATTATATCCCACTTGTGAACTCCGAAATTATGAATAAATACAAAATCGGAGCTCACTCAGTGGATACAGTTCTATTTTAAACCATTAAAAATAAATAACTTCCATTTATCACATCAGGCAATCATTAAAGATCCAAATAAGCCAGCAACATAAGTGGATCTACATTGTAAGCTTCTTGGTCAGAAATAACCTATTGAAACAAAAAATAAATTGTGCAGATGTGCGGGCTGATCTGGATCTACACTACTTGCACATGCATTAAATGCGTAACTATATACGGAAAAAGGATAAATTATTCTCGTTAATGCGTAAAAGGCCATTTCTTTTGAAGTATCATACGTTCCAACTTTAAAATCAAGAAAATTCGTTGAAAAAAAATCAACAACAAAAGTGCTTAATTGATCGGCTGGACGCATTTTCCATTTCTGAGCTCTGCAAACTTCTAGAGATTGGCAATTGATAAGTTTGTTTCAACAGCTCTTGAAAATTGACGCAGCATTTTATTTCCAAGTATTAACATTGTTTATGCATTCCGCTAATGGATGCTGACAAGAAAACAAATGATATTATGTCGACAAGATTTGATCGCAGGGCATGAATCACACGTTGAAATAAAATATTAACCAAGTCTGTGGCAAAGGAAGCCATTCCAAGAAAATTGGCAAATTTTTTTATAAAGATCTGAAGATATGGTAAAGATAACACAACAATAGCACGCATGCTCTTTTGGTCAACAAATTACATAATTGTAAGTATAAATCTTTGCGATTTATTGCATATAACCATGCAAAGGATGCCGCAAATGTCTACACACTATTACTCATTCCGAATTGTTGATAAATAAAATCATTCATTTTATTATACTTTTTCTTTTATGTTGATTTCAGGGTTGTATGCTTGCCAGGATATCTACAAAGGGGGCTTCGTTTGGGGAAGTCTTAGGTTAGTTAAATGTCAATTTCCAACTGTCTGTCCAAAATCTCATTTACAATTAAATACTTCTGCCCAAAAAGGGGGGTTTGAGCAAGACCACTGAACTCTCTTTGGATCTGCCCCAGGTAGCTTTAATGCTTTGGGCAGCAATATTTAGATTTCATGCAAATTAAAGCCAGAAAATGAAAATTATCATGTAACTAGCCCCCCAAAAAACCTTATCTGAATCTTTCATCTGACCCTGACATGCTTTATTGCATCACTTGTGATGGCAGGGATTTCAGCCAACCAAATCGCTGCCTGGAGAAAATGGTCAAAACCGTGACTTAATTCACAAATGGTCAAAACTGTGACTTAAATCACAAATGGTCAAAACTATTACTTAAAATCACAAATGGTCAAAACCATGACTTAAATCACAAATGGTCAAAACCCACACTTAAATCACAAATGGTCAAAACCGTGACTTAAGTTACAAATGGTCAAAACTAAGACTTAAAATCACAAATGGTCAAATTCATGACTTAAATCACAAATGGGTCAAAACCTTGACTTAAATCACAAAAGGTCGAAAACCCTGACTTAAATCACAAATGGTCAGAACCGTGACTAAATGACTACATTATAGATGACAGAAAATGTCACATCCCCTTCAGTTTTATTAAGAACGGTTGCCATGCAAAATAATCAGGCTTGCCTTTATATTTAGATAGGTCTTAATCAATCTTTATCAAAGTCTGATTATCTTCACATCCAAATAATCTTTCTGGTTATCCTTATTTAAATCTGTCTCTAATATAAACCCAACAGGACTCGCAAATTGTGATGTATTATTGTTCCATTAATCTAGGTGGCATTAAAGACAAAGGATTATGGGTTTTAAATTCTGTTATATTAATAGCTTAATGTCTGCCTGAGTATTATAAAGGAACATTTTGTATCATTTATAAATATGAGTTGAGACATATTGCCTTACTATAGGGACTTGAAAATATTGTCGTTGTGAGCAAATTACCACAAATTATCGAACGTAAGTAACATTAATGTTGCCGTCTTGGAAATCTTGCAGCCACAATCCCTGGAAAATTACGAGGAAAAAATGTTGCAAACATAATGACCCATTACTTCAATTCCTGTCCGCAGGCTCCAAAAACAAGCGAACATTGACGAGTGATATTAATGCATTTTCTCATCCCTCAAGCTTGTGTAATGACCATTCGGACATGTTCATTAATTCAGCCATCGCTGTCAATAAATCATTCATGATTATCTGAAATTTACCAGACAACGGCTTACTTAATTCGGCTGCAGCAGAAGTTGCATGGTGACAGAATTCCGCCGATCTGTTTATATATCTGCGACCAATCCTGCAGGGGAATAAACTGTCTTTATGACCAACAATACATTCGAAAATATATAATACTGATATTAAGGCTGCAGGGAAGAAATTACTGAACTGCATCACTGTAAATTTACCAATTTTGTGGCTTTCTAATTTTCATGTATTTTGTGGGACAGATTTGATCCTAGAATTTTTATTTTATTTTTGTTTTATTATATTTTATTTTTAATTTTGTTAACTTTTTACTCCATATATATGCCTTTTAAAACATGTGCGCCCAGTGAAGATCCAGATCAGCCGGCACATCCATGCCATCTCATCTGGATTTGCACTGGTGGAAGCTTGTTCAGAAATAACCTAATAAATCTAAAAGCAAACAGTTTAGATCCTGCACAATCTGCTGATCTGGGCTGAAGGTTATAAAACTGAGCATGGAAACCAGTCTCAAATCTCAAGCATCTGATTGGCTGAAATGGCGACTGGTCGCCATTTCAGCCAATCAGATGCTTGTGATTTGAGACTGGTTTCCATGCTCTGTTTTATAACCTTGGCTAATGATCTGTATCCATGAAGTAATGTGTTTGGGTCTACACAGATAGCTTTTCAGTGGACAGGTTCGTGACCAGCAATTAATAACAATACTAAACAATAACTTTACAGTAAATGCAATAAAGCCCCTTACAAACATTCAGGATTTAACCCCTTACTACATGTAATATTGCTGTTATCCATGGATGAACAGTGTAGATCCAGATTAGCCGGCACGTCCAAGCTGAACTTCACAAATTTAGATGAATATATCGCGATCCTTTAATTTCCTCCTTACATTTTCCCAGAATTCTGCAGTCATCAGTACATCAGTAAGAGGTATAATAACCTGTTATCGGCAAACAAAACCTTGGCTTCCTGTTTAGCTGTCCAAATAAGGCTTCTGAATCCTCGTAACCCAATGCAGACGATTTTCTGTCTTCCAAAAAAATGACATCAGCAATTAGTGAATCTGACAAAATCTACTTATCTAGATATGAAGCAAAAACAAATCAAGCAGCCTGGACTGAACTATATTTTGTCAAAAAATTTCTTGAAACTAAACTAAATGTCATAGTAAATGTTGCAAGACCTAATATTAATTAGTTTGGGCTTCCCCCAAAACATAGGTTTTTTACGATATACACGATGTTCTTGAACTGGTTGAAAAGACGACATTGCCTATAATGCATTGTGCAGTAAAACTTACATTACGATGTCAAAATGTTAAGTAAAATCTCAAATAAGTTTCAAATCCGTGACTTAAATCACAAATGGTCAAAACCATACGACTCTAATTAGTTATGAGAAAATAATAGATAATGGTAATTTCTTTCCAAATATAGTAACAAATAAAGTATTGAAACCTATGACGGAAGAACCCTTTTTTCCCATGACGTGACAAGGTATTCCAATTATAGTATAAACATTCTCACTCTGAAGCACTGCTGACTACATCAGTATGATGAAACTCAGTCTCAGTAAATACTGGCCTCACCGAAGTATATACTGACTTCACTGGAGCAAATACCAACTTCCCCGCAGTAAATACCAAATTCACAAGAGCAAATACGAACTTCCCCGCAGTGAATACCAACTTCACTGGAGTAAATACCAACTTTCCAATACCAAATCTAACGTAACTTCCTTACAAGGCACACAAGTATACAGTCCATCCAACAGTCTTAAATCAGATTTTTATTCTTTACTCTTCTCCATAGATGCACCTTTACTGCATAGACAAACACACTGTGTAGATCCAGATCAGCTAGCACATCCATGCATATAACCTAATAAAAATAGTGTAAATCCTTAGCTGATCTACACTGGTCACACAAAAATGCGTTGATAATAGAGTAAAGGGTCGAATCAGTTTTTTAACGTAAGGTCACATTGAATAAATGACAACTAATATGATGACAAATGCGCATAGTGCTGTCGGCTCCATTTGCTGATTTTCCCATAAAAATCATTAGCTAATATATCCATATATTTCCCACATGAAACAAATGAGAACTAACAGCAACCACAAGCAATTACACAAACTCTTCAAATGCTGCACAAAACGTATCATTAAAATCCTCCCTTTAAATTTTCGAGCACAGTATTACATTTTACGGAGTAATAACAGCCTTAAAAAGCCTTTAATTACATGATAGTTTAACTCTTCACAATTTTCCTATTCAAGTGTCTATTCACAGCCCGGAGGGACTTGGTGGCTATGTCAAAAATCGTGGAAACTAACAAATTTGCGAGTTTAATCACAGGGTGTGATGGCTTGTTGCTTATTACAGCAATACAGCTCCTTCACTTGTAGGTTTTTGAACAATTAGAGGTCTCAAGTGACATTTCACATTTTGGTCTGGAGATTTTTATGTCAAAGCAATTATGCAATATTGTTTATTTATCTTGAAATTTGGTAATAATATTATCTTAATTATAACTGTGACAAAATTTGAAATAAATATTAAACATATAAAATAGATCTGTAGAATAGATTACAATAGACTTATAAAATGACATAGACGTTTAAAGGTATTTAATAACTTTTTTATACTTGATGATTAAGTCTGATACATATAAAATCTATGAAATGTGTTTTGTTTATAACATTGACGTAGCAATATGTAAACCTCCATAAATATATTTCAGCAACAGTGACACCTTATAAGCAAACAGTATAAATCCAGATCAGCAGGCTTTTTGATTTCATGTTATTTTTTACCAAGAAGTGTAACCTGTGTTTTATTAAAAGGAGCTAACCCCAAAAGAAGTATTTTATATGAAAACAACAACAACAAATTATTATTAGTTATAGAGGACCCCAGTTATAGAAGCAAACAGTGTATATCCTGACAAGATGGCATAAATGTACCAGATGATCCGGATCTACACTGTTCACACTCGCCATATTTATGGAGGGAACGACTAACCTTTCTAGCACTGCAGAGCTTTTGTCAGTAAGACCAACAAGTAAACCTAATAAAAGCTCCTCCAAATTGACATTTTACATGATTCTCCAATGACGTCACAAGATGGGCCCTTAAAACCTCTTTTCCCCCGGAAAATGATGTCAAATAATTCCACAACACTGGATTGCATGCGAGCGAGTAATTAGTTGGCGGAAAAATGTCAAAAAATACACTTGCCCTTTCTCTAAGATGTTATTTGCCTCCGTAATTTAGAAGAAAACAGTTTTTCCTTTAAAAGCATGCACAAACCTGTAACCGAGACTTTCTGTAAAACCAAGACACTTTCTGTAAAACCAAGACGGAAAAATAATCTGATGTATGAATAATGTAAAATGTAATCACACGGAAATGAAGTCTTTACATAAATATAGGCTTGAATTACCTAGTCTTGATTGGAAAACAAAACACACAGGAAGGCATGCAATCGGCAGAGGAAAAAAATACGACCTGCGCTCTTGAAAGTGTATTGATCAACAGCAGAGTGCGAGTCAAATTAAACGATAGCAAACCAACTAACATGCAAGCTCGTTTCAAGTATATTCTGTGATGTAACACAAAGCCAGTCTATCTTGAATTTAAAACTCCTACAAATGATGGATGAGAAAGATGTCCTGCATTAACCCTTTCCTGTACGGACACACCTTTATTGCTAGGGCAAACAGTTTAGATCCAGATCAGCCGGCACATCCGTGCCGTCTGATCAGGATCTATACTGTTCGCTTTTTGATTCATTAGGTTATTTCAGACCAAATTGCGACCAGTGCAGATCCTGATCAGACGGCACCGATGTGCCGGCTGATCTGGATCTACACTGGTCGCACATGCGTAAAAATGCTTATATATACAGGAATGGGTTAAAACACAGTTTTGAAGATTTTAACTCTTTTCTCCATATGTACACGTTTTAACACATGTCCGAGCAGTGTTGATCCAGATCAGCCGGATGTGCCATTTGATCTGGATCGGTACTGGTCAGCTAACAGCCATATCCCATGGAGTAAAGGGTCAAAATACCAGTAAGAGTTTCAACCTGATAAAAACAACTACTAAATTGAGACAACCTTTTAGTGTTTCAATTGGTTGTCTTATGATTGTCTGGGCTGTAATTTAGTAGCATTGCAAGACAAAATACAACATCTTGCTATTTTTACCATTAATACAAATGATGTCATTTTTGAGACACTCAGACGACATTTGTGTAATTACAGTATTAACTCCGCAGACTTGTACACATTATAAAAAATAATGAGTAAATGTCACTTATTTCCGAGACATCACAGCAGAGAAACAAGCAGAGAGTCGGTGTTCTGTATATATCAAAATATTTAAAAAGCCGGGTTCATTTTATTTAACCCTTTTCTCCATATATATGGGTTTTATTGCATGTGGGACCAACTTAGATCCTGATAAGATCTAACAGCGTACAGTGTACATCGTGATTAGACAGCACAAATGTGCCGGTTGATCTGGATCTACACTCTTCCCCCATAGTTATCAGCCATATTCCATGGAGTGAAGGGTTGATCAAAAGGCAGAATACATACCTGATCGTAGACGGCAGTGGTAACAGCTAAAGCTCTTGCACTCTGTAAAACCTCAGCCTGTAAATAGAGAAAACACACCTTCTGTCATTTATTCTCCACATCTATAGAATCTTACACTTTTTGTTACGTCAGGGCTTTTTTTCCTTAACATCTGCCTTCCCATTAGAACATGTCTTTAACCCTTTCCTCCACGTTTTTTACCCATGTATGAATTGTGCAGATCCAGCTATACTTGAGTGATGCCATCACCCTATTTTACAGCCCTTTACTCCAAAGATATGATTTTATTTTTCCCATGTGTAACAATGTATCGATCCGGATCGGCCTACACAGCAATAATAATTTGTCACCTTAGTGCAAAAACATAATAAATACCATTACAACGGAGTTATACCATTATTCCATTCCTCTACAGACACATGACCTATTATTAATTAGTTTGGGCTTCCCCAAAAACATAGGTTTTTTACAATATACACGATGTGCATGGGCAAACAGCCTAGATCCAAATCAGCTGGTATATCCGTGCCGTCTGATCAGGATCTAAACTGTTCGCTTTATGATTCGTTACATTATTTCTGACCAAAATGCGACCAGTGCAGATCATGGTCAGACCGCACGGATGTGCCAGCTGATCTGGATCTACATTGGTTGCATATGTGTAAAAATGAATAACATACAAGTTAACTGTCATCCTATATTTAACCCTTTACACCATATATACATATTTTAACATGTGTGCGACCAGTGTAGATCCAGATTAGCTGGCGCATCTGTGCCATCTAATCTAGATCTACACTGCTCGCCCATGCAGTAAAGGTGTATCTACATAGTAATGGGTTAACTATCGTCCAATATTTAACCCAGTTCTGTATATGCTGTAGCTATAACCCAATCACCCAATAATAGTCATCTCCAGAAAGATGTAATATTTGCATTTGTATCACAATTTAGGAAATTTGCATGCGCTCAGATGTCTTTGCAATTCTGTGAAAAATAAGCCTACGGAAAATCTTTTATGTAAATTTTATACAATTATATCACAAGAAATTGTGGAAAATTGAATAACTGTCTGTCTTTGGGCACAATTTGCAATTTGAATTGTGTGAGGTTTCATAAAAACCCTAACATCATTTGTTAAATGAACCTAAAAGCGTAGTCTACCAGAAAGATTCACAAATTGTATAAAGATTTATGTCTGCTGAAAATTCAAGCAAAATTCCATAAAAAATTGTTGCTTTTTTTGCCATGGTTTTTTTTTAAATTGTAAGCCAGTTTTTATGCTTTTAAGATTATTCAAAACCTTAGCTGAAAGAAGATTGTTTGTTGATGACATGAAATGTCAAGCTACCTTTTTGTACCATTGGCTTGGCAATCTTTGTAACTCAATGCACAGACCCAAAAATTATAAATAATGATGTCACAATCGCTACCCTTTAAATTTGTAATTTACTTAACTCCATAAATATGAATTTTAAGAATAGTGCAAATCTAATAACATGCCATCTGATCAGGATCTACACTGTTCACTTCTTGGTCAGAAAAATCCAAAGGAATAAACAAAAGTTGACAGTGTAGGTATACATCAGATGACACGGATGAGCCGACAGATCTGGATCTACAATGTTCATCCATGTGAAAAAAAGTTATATCTACAGATTAAACATCATGTTAGAATCATGTCTATGCAAGGAAGCGAGGGTGATTAAATCTGCGATATTTCACTGCTTTACCTTTTCTTACATCACAAATCATTTTTTGACGTCGTAAACCACTTGACATATGTACACATCTAAGTAGTACCGCAATTTTCAATGGTCTATAATGCATATTTGTGTAAAAATTAAAATAATTGACGCTTTCCTCCACAGATACACCTTAATTGCATGGGCAAACAGTTAAGATCGAAATCAGCCAGCACATCAATGCCATCAGATCAGGATCTAAACTGTTCGCTTTGTGCTTTGTTAGGTTATTTTTGACCAAAATGTGACCAGTGCAGATCCTGATCAGATGGCATGGATGTGCCAGCTTTTCTGGATATACACTGGTCGCAAATGCGCAAAAATGCATATCTATGTAGAAAAGGGTTAATAGTTTCCAGTGATATATTCCATGCTTGCAGGAAAACTGGATTTGCTGAAAGCAGAAAATCTGTGTCCTTAACTGAAACTTAAAAATCTGTACATCATGGTGATACAGCATGGTTAGAAATCCAGCCAGATGTGTCAAAATGTAATGAGTGAAGAGAACATATTGTCTATCAGATATTTATTATTTATGGTAACCTTATAAAGTGCTATATCTTACACAAGCCAGACTTCATGTTTCCTCAGAGTAACATAATGGAGAACAGATCATAGAATGGTATCTATCACAGCTTGGCAACAGACTCACTTAACAGATTGAATTACTAGTAGGTGTAACTTTTGTTGCTTTGCTTATTACATCACACTTAGCTCTGTTTTTCAGTCAATAAAGGAAATATAAGACATGTATACTTATATGAAATTCAGGAAAAATGACAAGGTTCTTTATGGCATTCCAGTTTTATTTTGTAAATGTGTTCCGGTATTACATGGGGGATCAATAGAGGATTTAGTGGGGAAGCAAAGAACCCCTTTTCGGCAGCAACATTTAATTTTCAAATGGATTTTGGCCTGAAAAATCATGTACCAACTATAACCCCTTTTTTGGAAATCTTACAGCTAACCCTGATGTTAAAATCCAAACTTGAGTGGTCTATGTGATTATTGCAATGCACTTTATGGGATATGTTACTTAGTCAGCCGTTTTTCAGTACACTAATTAAATGACATCTATTTTTATTTCTTTCAATCTTAGAGCATTTAGAAGGTTTCGATAATGTTGCTGTCTTAAATAATTCATTCTGTGGTCAAGACAGGGTGAAATAAAGTAGTGTGGACACAATTAACTGTCTGATACCTTGCTACAACTTGCATAGAATTGCAATAAAACAACCATAAAACTAGCATGAATGTTTCACAATCCCAGACTATTAGAAATCCAATCTCCATTAAATAAACTTTGTGACAACATATTACTGAATCCGTATTCCAATCTAAAATCTTTACAGTCTTTTATGTGGTTTTTGTTGTGGGTACTTTCAGGTATACAACAACACATAGGAGGGCCATGGAATGAGCTTAACAACAACACAATACAATTTATAAGTGCCCTGGAATAGCATTCCAAGAATTGAAAATAACAGCACAAGAGCACCATGGACAGAGCATTTTGGGCAGTTTAAAGTTTTCTTTCTATCTTTATAGTGATGTCAGACAAATATGTTAAGTTTCAAAGGTCTGCCTTGAATGGTCACCGAGAAAAAGCGAACTTAAACAAAAATTTTAATGAAATGTTAATGCCTGCCCATCTGCACAATAACATACCTCAATCTAATAACAAGGGTTCTCCAAAGAAACCTACTTGAAAACAACTTAAAAATACTAGTATATAAAAATTGTGAGTTTCCCTGAAATTCCACTGGTCTTACTCACAGCAAAGCCTGTCTGATGGCTCTCAGAGAATTAACTACAATTTTATAATGCCAGCTGCCAGTCACTCGATCCTTTCTCAGACAAGATAATCTAGCTTGAAGACTGGCCTGACCATTTATAGCTACCATAATCGGTCTCCAAATCACTCACAGACTTGCAGTAACTCGACAAACAGTAAAAAGGTCACACGGCCACTTAAGGGCTTACCACACTCCTCCCAACTACGTTCATCGATAAAAAGAAAATTATCAAAATCTCAATAATGGCAAATTGCCATTCAATGAAACTTTGCACAAATGAATGTTTCTAATGTATCTTTATTTTGCATACAGTAGGACACGTTAGAAAAGTAAAGAAAAAAAGCTAGACCTAAAAATTCCTTAAAATTCTGTTTACATAAATTCACAAAAACTAAGGGATACAAAACACAATCAGATGCTTGAGTTTTGAGACGGATCTCCTGATTAAGTTTTATGATCTTGGGCCCAGGATCTGCACTGTTTGGTCAGAAATAACCTAATAAAACAAAAAGCAAACAGTGCAGATCCTGATCAAACGGCAAGGATGTGCCAGCTAATTTTGATCGACACTGTTCCACCATGTCATAAAGGCATTTATAGCAGGAAAGGGTTGAAATTCATTAGATAATTATTGATCAAGAATGGAAAAATGTAGATCCAGATCAGATGTCAAAGATGTGCGAGCTGATCTAGAACCATTGGTCACACTTGCCATAAAACCTGAATAATTATATGTAGTAAATAATTAAAGACAGCATATATTATAGGAAGGTAAAACTAATATAGTAATAAACAAAGCATCAAACAAAACAGTCTGTGTTAATTTCATGTTTCTTGTACATAACATAGTTCAGGTTGTAATAAAACAAGGAAGAACTAATCATTTTGGATCTATTTTAGATCAGAGTAGCTGTAATTAATTTCTCATAAATATTTATGTTACGGAAATGAAATAGCATGGTAGAAGTAGTACGTTACACATGCATGACAATTTGGCTTCCATGTTAACTACACACTTGAACACTGTATCACGATTGTTTGAGAGCTGCTCTAATAGTTTACTCCACGAGATATACAGTAAAACCCCCTTATTACGCACACTCGATATTATGGGCACCCCGGTATTATGGGCGATTTTTTATTGAACAGACATGTTCTCTTCTGCTTGATTTAAACCCACAATTAAGGACAACCGGCTATTAAGGACACTTTCCCTCAGTCCCTTAGGTGTCTGTTATAGAGGGGTTTCACTGTACTGTAAAATTCCTCTAAAACACCCCTCCCCTTTGTTATTTTTTAGGGAAAAATTTGATACATCCATATTTATTATCCAATATCCTTCAGAATCTAATATTAAAATAAAAAAATTAATATAAGTAATATAAGTAATAAGTGACACCCTCCCCCTTTCAAGAAAATGTTACGCCCCTAAGGGCGTTTAATGGGAATTTTACAGTAGCTGTTATCCCATGTGCAGTGTACATACAAATCAGCTACCACATCTTTGACTAGGTTAATTTCATTAAGTTGGCTTTTGTTGTTACATTGTTTTGTCTAGTTTTTAGTTTGTGTTGTTACTCTTAGTTTTTGGGTGTTTTGTGTGTATTTTTATTGTTGAGGAGGGGCGGGGCACTTTTCATAAGTTATCTGTCCAAAACTTTTCCGATCAATACACAGAAAAAAATTTTAATAATCAGTGCCATCTAATCAGGATCTGCACTGTTCACTTTTTGATTTATTAGGTTATTTCTAATTAAAAAGTGAACAATGTTGATCCCAGCTGATCACTGTTTGCTCATGCTATAAAGGCGTATATATGAAGGAAAGAGTTAATTAATAAGACACTTGTAAAATTGTCTAAATTACAAAGTTACAAATTATCCCCTTGCAGCATAATTACAGGAATGCACCTAACACTTAAAACAAGCAGAAAACATGGTACACTGTCAACCTGTGATTCATCACTTTCGTTTAATTATTAGCTACGCCTCCTACTGCAAGGCAAAGTAGACAAGCAAGTTCACCGGTGTACCTTAAATTTCCTTTTAAACACTCCTCCCTTAATAAATGTTATTTTTAGGGAAAAATATAAAAAAATCCATATTTATTATCCACTATCCTTCAGAACTTAGGTATAAGAAAAAAAATTAATATACAGTCAAACCTGTATTAAACAGCCACCAAATGGAGTAACAAAAAGTGGCTTTTAAACACAGATGGCCATTTAACAGGTAAAATTTAACAAAATGCCACTTTATAGTGTGAGGTTGGTGCACCCTAGAACCTGGTATAAACCCCCAGTGGCAATTTGATTTGCCACTGACCATTCCTAGGCGGTAACCCCTCGGGTTCTCATTTGTTTATTGTTAGTGGTGACTTATCATATTATTAACCATGCTCTCTCCCTCTCTCTTCTTCTTGACTGTGTGGGGAGGCTGTTTTTACTGAATGTGGTGATTCCTGATTTGCATATTTCCCCTTTCTATAGCATATTTAAGCTAGCTGATTAAGACAGGTGTTTGCTATATGTAGGGTGATTGCTAAAGCAGGTTCAACTATAAATAATAAGCGTCCCCTCCACTTTCAGGAAATGTAGCGCCCACCCGGGTGTTTAAAAGGAACTTTACGGTTTTATGTAGTGTTTGAAGACACACCATCACTCCATTAATATAATGTAACTTAAATCTCTCTAAAGTAATTTCATATAAAATGTCAAGTTTCCATTCCTCCCACTTGGTTTTCATGCAAAAACCAGTGGCTTTTGTTTCTGCATCTAGAAATTGTGTCCTCCGAGCTTTTATATCGTCAAGAAAACCTGAGCAATTATGACAAAACAAACATGAAGACATTTTAAAACGGAGATCTTGCATGAAAAGCGGACATATTGAAAGCAGGAAAATGTAGGATTTCAGTCAAGGAGACACCTTATTTGTGCCTTGGGGAAAACCTACGTGTACCACTGCTGTTAAAAGCATTTATGATGAATCACAGGAAATGGTGTTTTGGGAAACATTTTTAATAGTTTTAGTTGTTTCTATTTTTGAAAAGCCCAAAACTATTAACCTTTCACCCCATGGGATATACATATTTTTATAGTTTAAGTTGTTGCTATTTTAAGATAGCCCAAAACTAAAAACCTTTTACTCAATAAGATAAACAATTGTTTATAGTTTTAGTTGTGGCTATTTTTTGGAAAGCCCAAAACAATAAACCCTTTACTTCATGGGGTATAACAGTTATCCCTTTCCTCCATAGACACAACCTTATTGCGTTGGCAAACAGTGTAGATCAAGATCAGCCGGCACATGAGTTTCCATAGTTGATGCATTTCTGGAAAATTTGGGCGTTGCAAAAGATTTCTAAATGGAAAGAAATATCAGATTGTTTTGTCTCAACGAAATGACAATGCCATTATAATCAAATTGCAACCAAGAGACTTTCTTTGGCCAATAACACTTGTAAATCAACTAGGTCTCAAGTCAATAATCTAATGTCAGTCTAATGTGTAACTTGTATTAACCCTTTAGATACACCTTTATTGCAAGAGCAAACAGTTAAGATCCAGATCAGCCTGCACTATCGTGCTGTCTGATCAGGATCTAAACTGTTCGCTTTTTTGTTATATCCGACCAAAATGCGACCAGTGCAGATCTTGTTCAGACACCACAAATGTGCTGGCTGATCTGGATCTACACCGGTTGCATATGTGTAAAAATGTGTATTTATGGAGGTAAGAGTCAACTTCATGGAAACCCATATACAGCGAAACCTTCCTTAGCAGCCACCTGCGAAAAGCAACCACCTGTCCTAAACAGCCAGTTTGAATAGGACCCAAACTGACATTTTGTTCTAATTTTTAACTATCTAACAGCCATTTGTCTTCAGCAGCCACATTTTGTTACTCCCTTGGGTGGCTGCAGGTTTGACTGTATTCAGTCAGTGCTGTCAGCAATTTCGCTGAGCACTAGTCCATTAATCAGATCCGCCATTCAATCAGTTTTGGCATATTTTATTAAACTTGAGTAAAAAATAATTGAAAATTTGTTTAGAAATCATCGTGTTGTAGCAGCATTACTCTAATCTTATTTAATTCACAATGATTTCTAAACAAAACTTCTATTTTTAAATAAAGATGACTATTATGTGCCGGAACCGTTTGAATGCCGGAACTGATTAAGCGGCTGTACATGTATCTGAGTAAATACTGAGTTGCAACCTGGGGCTAGGCAGCATGAACATGGACAGGAATCATTTCCGATACTGCCTATGAACAGGTTCAATCAAACTTAGCTTGAAGTATTTTGATTATAAATTTGTTATGTTTGGTGGCTTTCAAAGTTTCTGCAACTTTTTAAGGTTGTAAAATAGGAAACTAGCAGATTCATCTTTAATTTATAAAGCAGGACTTTTAACATGTTCTCCACCTCGCATTTTTGTGGCCATGTTAAAGTGGCATAAATGCACCATTTTGATGACATCACTGCATTTCAACTTCATTTTGCATAAAACAGACAGTGGTTGTTGCTTACCTCATCTCTTACAGGAAGTTCATGCAGTATTCTGAGAAGCTCTGTTCTTGCTGCCCTTGAATACTCTTCTTCCTCCTCTAAATCAACAATTGTTTCATGGATGTAAGTGGCATTTGAATTTTCAATGCTGTAAGCTGCTGAAGAACTAGTAGAATTTGCTGAGTCATGGAGGCTGTTTAGCCAGGTTCCAAGGTAGGTAATGTAAACTTTGGACAATGGATCTTTACCAGCATCCACCGACTTTCTGAGGGTGCCATCATCATCAGTGATTTCTTCGTATCTAAAAATAGAAAACAATGAACATAAGTCATATGCACTAATCACAGTTGGACACAAGATTGCTAGAAAAGAGGGATCATTTGGGCTGTCTAATAGTGGTTTTATGATTATTTCCAAATTTCTGCCCAAAATCTCCATGAATAATAATTACTGTGCAGCCCAAAAATGGAGTTCAAGCAACACCAGTGAAACCTCTGTGGGATTGCCCCTGCTAATATTATTTTATACATGTTAAGCACAGAATGTGATTGTTTTGGCAGTCCAATAATATACTGTGATACTGAGAAAATGGAGTGCGAACAACCCCAGTGAACCCCCCCTGGATCTGCCCCTGCTATTTTTTTTTAAAATGAACAGAACTTGTCCATCTATTTTACAGTCCAATAGTATATTGTGATACTGTGACCTCATTATTATTCAAGGGGAATTAATAAGTGGATTAAGTTAGTGGGCAGATCCATGAAACCCAATCCCCCGTAAAGAAATAATGATTTGCTCAATCTCCTTGAAATTACATCCCCAGGAAATGTTCATTATCAGGAAAACCAAGGAATTTTAGGTCCATTTTACAGCTAGAGGATTCTGCGTGTATATAAATTTATTTTATACCCATGAATTATTTTAGCATAGTGCAGCGTTAATCGACAAAATTGATACAACTGGTCAGATTAGTAATTCCGTATTGGACAATGTTCATTTTCCTATTCTTTATTTTGCAGCTTCCTATGTTCTATGTGACGTCATATACTTCGTCACACTATGTTGTTGTAATTTTCCGGCACATAACAAACTCCAAATAAGGAAATTTCCGTCTCAATTTTACAACCGTTACAATATTTTTACGCCATTCATAAATTTTCTACACCATTCATAAATTTACTATTGCGTTACTATTTTTATTTCTACTATTTTGTAATCCATGTTCTCGACTAAAATTGTGTTGTTTAGTTGTTTTTGATTGAGAAGGGTATATAATAAAAGGAATATTATGACAGTATGCTGCCTGTAGGTTGTTATTATTTCTCGTTGGTATGTTAACTACATCACACTCGACCTTCGGTCTTGCTTGATATTGTTTACATACACAACGTGAATAATACGAACCTACAGAATGCATACTGTTATAATATTCTATATGTAAACATGGATACGATATGCTCGGAATGCTTAGACAATTATGGTGATCATCATATAATTTGCTATTTTGTAGCCCACAATCTGATTGGTTTGAAAGATTGAAGATAAAAGCATGTTTTAGCGACTCATTGTCAGATCCTGATAGCTTAGCTGTTTTCTGGAGATGATATGGAATTACACCATAGTCGAGATACATACTAAAACCTCTATTGTTCATGTTAATATAATTGTACCAAAACAGTCATCATGCACTTTTAAATTTCATGACATCTAATTAAACTTAAATTGAAAAGGAAAAAAAGACAAGACATTTACATAGCTATAAACTATGCCAAGATAATAAATACACTGTGTTGTACCCATTAAACCATTCAAATAATTATTGACAATGCAGAATCAAACACAAGCCCAGATTTTAATTAAATGTTCGAAAACGCAGATTTTATTTGTTAATTAAGCCACTTTTAATTATGAGAAATTTTAGGCAACTAATGAAATTATTTTAATTACCAAGCATTTTCTAGATGCCTTATATGGTCCAAAATCTCATTGAAATCACTCCAAAAATCGCAGGAAATATACAACTATTCACCGAATGTTTTAAATGTAGTTAACAGTAACAAATTCCAGTTCATTCTCAAACAATCCATTCATTTTTGGTCGCTTACTCCTAAACAAATAGGTCTTTGTTAGATATGCAAACAGTAAGTTCAAATAAACCTACTTTCATATCATAAAGTAAATCAAAGGTCTCCCATTTATTCAATAACTTTCCACTTCTAAACTCGCTAACCCCTCTTGAATAATTTGATATGCATGCTTTAAAGATTTAATAATATATCTTATCAAACCAACGAGTGCATAAAAAAATCTTCCTAAAAAAATCAAATTTCATTAAAAAGAGCAAGGCTGGGATGATTTATTTACATTAAATTATTTTTGCAAAATTATGTTACGTTAATGTAATTGAATAAAAAAAAAAGGGCAAGCGTTTACGAATTTTGGTACAATAACAGTAGAGAAATAGTTGAAAGTTTCATTCAGAAGCAAGAAGCATGCAAAGAATTTCTAGTACTGGTATATAAGACGCCCTTGGATTTTGTTCAGACTACAAAACCCTTTACTCCATGTACATGAATAAAGATTGATTTTATGGGCGAATGTTGTTGATTTGTGAAGTTTGATCAGGATCTACAATGTCCAATTTTAAATTTCTTTGATTATATCTTAACCCTTTCCTGGATATATACGCATTTTTACGCATGTGCGACCAGTGTAGATCCAGATCAGCCGGCACATCCGTGCCGTCTGATCTGGATCTGCACTGGTCGCATTTTGGTCAGAAATAACCTAATGAATCAAAAAGCGAACAGTTTAGATCCTGATCAGACGGCACGGATGTGCCGGCTGATCTGGATCTAAACTGTTCGCCCTAGAAATAAAGGTGTGTCTGTACAGGAATGAGTTAACAAGAAGCAACCAAATGAGACTGCAGAAATGTGTAGGCTGATCTGGACCTTAGTAACGCTGCTCATTGAAAAAAAAATGCCATGGAGGAAAGGTTAACGAATATTGGTTGGAAACCATCTTTGTATTACCGTCATTGTTCAAATATAAGCCGCACTAATTTATAAGCCGCACCGCCCCCAAACCTGATGGAACAGATCAAAATGGCTTATAATGTATTTATAAGCAGCCAAACCTGTGTATTAGCCGCACGCCCAACTTTTTACTGCCGAATTCTGGGAAAAAAGTGCGGCTTATATTCAGACAATGACGGTATCTTTTGAGCATGTTTAAGTCACTTAAGGGTTAAAAAGCTAAAAAATGATGAGAAACTTACAATTTTATTCCTCGTCACTTAGGGTACAAACTACTTGTGCAGTCAAGTTATTAAAAGTTGCAAACCCCAATTTTATTTCAGACAGTAGTTAAAGGTGCAAACCACATCTTTATTTCTCACTGGGACAAGGTTAAGTCGCTTAAAGGTGCAACACAAGATTGGAAACCATCAATTTTATTTCTCACTTGGGCTTGGTAAAGTCTCCGCCTATAACCTGTTTATCATTCTAACTGGAGAACAATAGCTCACAGAACTGATAACATTATCAAGACAACTTTCATATTTGACATTCTGTAAATATTTATGTAGAACAGCAAAGTCTTGGTAGTATCATATCCAAGATAGCTTCAAGTACCTGTAAACTTCAGAAATATCTATCTAAAGTTTGTCCTTTGTACATACCCCAACACTTGTTGTCATCTGGTTTATGTACCGTAAAATTTATTTAAAAAGCTCCCCCCCCCACCCTGGGGGAAGGGTGGTTGTTATTTATATTAATTATTTTTTACATAATATTAGATACTGAAGGATATTGGATAATGTATATATACTAACTATGTCTTTTTTTCACTAAAATAGCATGGGGGCATTATTAGGGGAGGAGCATTTAAAGGGAGTTTTACGGTATCTAAACCTTGTCCTATGTACATACACCAAGTCTTGTTGTCCTCTGTTTTATGTATATACATGTACTTGTTAAGAGAATTCATCTACATTTTATTGCTTTATACTCAAATACATTATGTTGACATATTTGATCTTTGTATACAAATGAATGTTTTACAGTCTACTGTTCTTTTATTTTGTATTAGTCATTTAACCCTTTCCTTGACATATACGCATTTTTACGCATGTGCGACCAGTGTAGATCCCGATCAGCCGGCACATCCATGCCATCTGATCGGGATCTGCACTGGTCGCATTTCGGTCAGAAATAACCTCGGATGTGCCGGCTGATCTGGATCTAAACTGTTTGCCCTAGCAATAAAGGTGTAACTATACAGGAAAGGGTTAACTTTAAAGCTACTTTCTATTAACCCTTTACTCTTATCACATGTTAATAGTGTAGATCCAGATCTGCTTGAACACATGTGCCATTTAATCAGGATCTACATGTTCATTTCTCGGTCAGAAGTTACAATACTTGTAACGACTCTTGAAACTTTTGCATATTTTGTGGTAGTGCAATTGCACAGATTTAAATCGCAGCAAATTTTAAGAATGAATCAGTCCTTCTTCATAGAATAATACAAATTACGAATTCAAGCATGCATGTACTAATTTGGTCATTTTTAGCTGTCTAATGTCTGCTTTAATGATACTGGTTTTGCTTTGTGAATGGGGATGGGTGTTGGGGGCTAATGGTTTGAATCCAACACAGACAAAAAGTGAAGTACTGGTTTACAGCTCAGTTAACACTGGTGATAATTTTCTATCTTCTCTATTGCTGGAAGGTGCTTTCAATTGGGAAGGTACAAAGGATGTGTGTGTTAACCCTTAACTTCATATGTACGCCTTTGTATGCATGTGCGACCAGAGTGGAACCAAATCACCCGGCACATCCAATTGCCCTACCACAAAATATGCAAAAGTTACCTCCACCGCCCCACCCTCCATGAAAAAAACTAGAATGTGTCCTCAGACACTGATGCCCCCACTGCTGCAACATAATTTTTAATAATAAAGGGCTATAACTCTGGTAAAAATGGTCGCAGGAAAAAATCTTTTCTTTACGATCAACTACACATCCTGCTTGATCATCTGGGCAAGTTAAAAAGAAAACCGCCTTATAGTTTAGGAGGAGTTGATGCCACAAGATTTGTGGATGTACGGACGGACGAGTGTAACTCTATGTGCCTCCCACTTTGTGGGGGCATAAAACTTCCACAGAAGCATTCCTCATGATCAACTGAGATATATCTTCTCCATTTAACTCATGTTTTATGAGCAATATCGTGCATTTTAATGCGTTTTATTCAAATTCTTCTGACGTTAGGTAAAATTCCTTGTATGTTTTATATCTATTTTTGACAGAACTGATATGAAAAAATGCAAATTCGACAGAAATTCTTATTTATCAGTATCATTTATTGCATGTATTTACATAATAAATCATTAAAAGTTGTGAAAATACTCTACATGTTGAATAAAATTGTCATTTCCACTGAAAAAAACGGAACAATCTGTGTAAAATTTCCTGGAAATTATGAAGGTGAAAGGCAAATGTTACTATCTGCTTCTTTGTTTAATATAACTTAGAACCGTTTTGCTAATGTACATTAATTTTCCATTTGTCTGCTTTCCAAATCTTGTCAAATTTATGCTGAAAATATTATTCAATATATTTTAAAGAAGTTTTTTAAATTGTAAAATAACAAAGAATTCATGACTTAAAATTTCTCGCTTACCACTTGTTAAATCCAGTTTTTTGCCTCTTCAGCAGTTTCATTGTTCACTTTGATAAAACTTCCGTTTAATGTTTATAATCTTTTATCCACTATAAAGTATCAACAGAAAAACCCGTTAATCAATTTGGAACGACTCATACCTAAAAAAACTTCCTAAAATTGTAAAATATTCAATGAAATATTTTCCTTGTCAAGATATCATTAACACTTTACATCAGTATAAAAATTAAATATTGTAATTTAAAACTTGTCAAAATGTTTAACATACATGTGCAATTTAGATTTTTGCCTATATTTGCCACACAGGCTTGAATTCTTTTATTTACTGATCAATAAAAGCTACAGTTAGTTTATAATTTTTTTCCATACAAAAATACTGAACAATCTTCATTCCTCATTGCAAATAATGTCACAACAGTTAAAACCACTTCCTTTCCAAAATGAACTTTATAATGAACCACTTATCAAAAAAACAGGCGTACAGTCAGATATCTTTACATCCCTTGAAGCAAAAAACAGCCAAAACCACATACATAAAACTTAAACGTTTGCCTTTTACTTCAACAAAGGCCAAAATAATTGTTTTATTTATGAATGCACAAAATCAGTCTTTATTACCGCTAAGCATTTAAATGAAACTAGCTGCAGATGACTCAGTCGAACAAAGGCCAGGTATCATTTCTCTACGCCCGTAATTTTCACACACACAAAAATGTTAAACGCTTTTATTTGACAGGTCCGCTTAAGTCGGTTTGTAGCAATTTTTGTTCCTTTCACACGCTATCTGATTAAAGATTCTAAATTTCGAAACACTGATTGTACAACAAAAACGAGACATGCAACATTGTAGTTGAACACACAGGTAATTTTAATGACAAAAATTGTGTACCGTAGTCCGTCTTGTTATTCGAATTCCCGAGTATTTTGTACCTATCTATCCATCAGTTTTGGCAGGCTCCTTTTGTCGTGTCCGACTTGTCTTGCGGGAAGTGTCATTTATAATAATGGATCTGTCCATATAGGAAGAAAACCGATACCCTGTACACAGTTTATTCATTATTGTTCTTGTCTAATCAATGTTGTACCAGTACTCGATTTCACCAGTGAAGTAAATGGGGAATTCTCCACTGGGACAACAGACACTTTTTCTCTTGTCCTTTGCAAAAACTGCATTTGCAAAAACTAATGAACAAATGCCCATATAATTTCCCCAAAGCTTCCTCCCGCATCACAAATGGCTACTAACATCTATTTAACTATTTGCTTTACATTTTATAGGCTTGTTTCTTCATGTTACAACTGCTTCCTGGGTTTCCTTCATCATTTTAGTCCAAAATTAAAATCTACATAATGGGATATCGACAGATACTGTAAACTCATTAATCTTTGTGGAAAAATAATTTATATGGATTACGTAGTCATATCAATCCATGTATTTAACCCTTTCCTCCATAAATACGCGTTTTTACGCATGTACGACCAGTGTAGATCCGTGCCGTCTGATTAGGGTCTAAGCAGGTCTGGTCGCAATTTGGTCAGAAATAACCTAACAAATCAAAAAGCGAACAGTTTAGATCCTGATCAGATGGCACAGGTGTTGGCTGACCTGGATCTAAACTGTTTGCCCATGCAATAAAGGTGTATCTATGGAAGTTAGGGTGAAAAGCCCCATGAAATATATTTTTGTAAGTAAATATGACTTCCCCTTAAAGTACACTTACTGTTTTAATATGAGGCTAAGCTGCGTTCTCAACTGATCTACCAAACATAGAGCAGAACATTGCAGATGTTCCAACTACATATAGCAAAGACAAAGGATTACAGAAACTGCACTTAAATACAGCAGATTATCAACATGAAGATTATCAATCTTAATACAGCAGAACATTGGAGATTATCCATCTAAAATCAAGAAGAACATTGCAGATTCTCCATCTTAATACAGCAGAACATTGCAGATTATCCATCTAAATACAACAGAACATAACAGATTATCCATCTAAATACAATAGAAAATTGCAGATTATCCATCTAAATACAACAGAACATTACAGATTATCCATATAAGTACAGCAGAACATTACAGATTATCCATATTAGTACAGCAGAAATTTAAAGATTATCCATCTAAATACAGCAGAACATAACAGATTATCCATCTAAATACAACAGAAATTTAAAGATTATCCATCTAAATACAGCAGAGCATTATAGATTATCCATCTAAATACAGCAGAACATTACAGATTATCCATCTAAATACAGCAGAACATTACAGATTATACATCTAAATACAGCAGAACATTGCAGATTATCCCTCTAAATACAGCAAAACATTGCAGATTATACATCTAAATACAGCAGAACATTGAAGATTATCCATCTAAATACAGCAGAACATTGAAGATTATCCATCTAAAATCAAGAAGAAAATTGCAGATTTTCCATCTTAATACAGCAGAACATGGCAGATTATCCATCTAAATACAGCAGAACATTGCAGATTTTCCATCTTAATACAGCAGAACATGGCAGATCTTCCATCTAAATACAGCAGAACATTGCAGATTAGCCATCTAAATACAGCAGAACATAACAGATTATCCATCTAAATGCAGCAGAACATAACAGATTATCCATCTAAATGCAGCAGAACATAACAGATTATCCATCTAAATGCAGCAGAACATAACAGATTATCCATCTAAATACAGCAGAACATAACAGATTATCCATCTAAATGCAGCAGAACATAACAGATTATCCATCTAAATGCAGCAGAACATAACAGATTATCCATCTAAATGCAGCAGAACATAACAGATTATCCATCTAAATACAGCAGAACATAACAGATTATCCATCTAAATGCAGCAGAACATAACAGATTATCCATCTAAATGCAGCAGAACATAACAGATTATCCATCTCAATACAGCAGAACATAACAGATTATCCATCTAAATGCAGCAGAACATAACATATTATCCATCTAAATACAGCAGAACATTACAGATCTTCCATCTAAATGCAGCAGAACATAACAGATTATCCATCTAAATGCAGCAGAACATAACATATTATCCATCTAAATACAGCAGAACATTACAGATCTTCCATCTAAATGCAGCAGAACATAACAGATTATCCATCTAAATGCAGCAGAACATAACAGATTATCCATCTAAATACAGCAGAACATAACAGATTATCCATCTAAATGCAGCAGAACATAACAGATTATCCATCTAAATGCAGCAGAACATAGCAATACTGTCTTAATACAGCAGTACATTGCAAAGGCTCCACTTAACAGACTTTTTTGTTTACACCACTACATGTAAAATCTATTCAATCCATGTAGGAAATAACAACGTATGTACTTACTGAACATTTTATGTCTTAAATGTATACACTGTCATTACATGGTAGAAACTAAATAGATTTTAAATCTTTCACATTTACTATTTTATCTCTGTTCTTCAATAGTATCATACAATTACCTCCTGAAATCTTTAATATTCGATCTTTGTAATATGAGTCAAAGTTTACAAAAATAGATCCTTGTGAATCAAGAATAAAGGAAGCAGATAGATACCAACAAAGTCATGTACAGGAATATATGAATAGCAATTGCTGATCAATAAATATAACAAAACGTTTTTTTTTATAGCAACCAAAATATTTCAAGCCGTTTTTCCATATCGCTCGCTACAGAGCAAATTGTTTATTGTGGTACAGATTTGACGTTTAAACTTTACGTGCTTACTCAGGATTTCTATACTCGTTAGTTCTACAAAGCTACTCAAGTTGTTTGACATACAAAACTGGGATTTTTATGAAATATTTAATCAGTTCTAAGTTTCTTCCAGTTTGAGTTGTAGATCTAGATCTACAAAAGGGATTTTATGAAATAGTTATTTAGCTTTTCACTTTTTCTAGTTTGAGTACTTTGATAATTTTGGTAATTTATTTTTTGACTGATTTTTTTAGAAAATAAATTACTAAAACAGTTAGTTAAACCTGTGCTTAACACCACCTATAAACAAATACCACCAGTGGTTAAAGACCACATTGTATTTGTCCCACAGATAGATTAAAAGAACAAAATCACCTGTGAATATAGACAACCTGCTTTCCAAAACCACATCAGTCTGGGTTTTCTGGAGTGGTCTTTAAAGACAAGTTTGAGTGTATACCAGTATCAAAATACAAATTTTGGTGAAAAATTCTGTTTGGGGCTATTTCAAGTCTCATAACTTTCGTAAGTACTTGTAAATGGACGTCAAAACTGCTTTATAATTTCTAATATAAATTCAATTTCATACTTCAAAATATAAACAGCAATATTTACTAATAATTGTAATAGTTATAACAGCTTGGCTATAAATTTTAACCAAATTATCAAATATTTGCAAATCACTCGACAGCTAAACTATTAAAGAATTTATTCAAAATTAAACCAATAAGTTACTTATTAAAAATATGTTTAAGATATTTATCTAAAGATGACATTCGGGGCATTAGTTTAAATCAATTACGGTTCAACAGTAAACCAGTTATCGTTAGCTGAAGTCTTTCCACTCCAGAGATACATTTTTATTGCATGGGCGAACAGTTTAGATCCAGATCAGCTTGCACATCCTTGCCGTCTGATCAGGATCTGAACTGTTCGCTGACTAATTTGTTAGGTTATTTCTGACCAAATGCGACCAATGTGTAAGCCTTTAATCACATGTGTGGCCAGAGTAGATCCTGATCTGCCTTTACATCGATACAAAATGATCTGGAAGGATCTACACTTTTCATTTCATGGCCTGAAATCAATGATTGAATTTTATGAAAGTATCAATTACCATCATGAGGCAGTACTGGCTTTCCATACCCCAAGACATTCTATAAGAATTTATTAAGAGTACTAAATACCGTCATGATGCAATACCGGATTTCCGTACTCCATGGCATACTAAAAGAATTTAATGATAGTACCCTATCATCATTAGGCAGTACTGGCTTTCCATATTCCGTATGCATCTTATTTCCATCATCAACTGACAATGAATATCAATTCTGACATTGATTTTATTATTCAAATTTAAACATTGATTCTCTGTATATGAAAATTAATAGAACCTGATATTCAATATCATCTAACACTGAAAATCAATTTGGGACAGTTTTGTGGGTATTATTTCTGTCAGATTTATGACATTGTTATTTCTGACCAATTAGCAAACAGTGTAAATGCAGATCAGACTGCACAAATGGGCATTCAGGCTGACCTGGATCTACACTGGCTGCACATGGAATATAAAGTGTATCCATGGAGTAAAGATTAAACAAATTAAGTGAGTTAACGTAAAGATGTTTCAGTCCCCTACCTTTGATCACTTATATTAAAACTTTATTAGCAGAGTCCATGGCAAGTACTCCATCATCAATTTTGTACATAAGCAACAGTAAATGGACAAATTGGACACTGTAGAACAAAATGGTCACAGCAGCCAGTCTGCAACCCCTATCCCCACTGCCGTTATTTCTTCCTCTTAGCAAATTTCAATTTTAATCTTAACTGTGTTTTGCATCATATAGTTTCTGCATATGAATAAGTACCTCCTCAATGTCATATTTTCTTACAAATGAAATAATTTACAACTGTTACAAAATTAAACACAGGAAGAACAAAGGTCAAAATGCATTTTGTCACATTCACAATTTCAAGTTAAAAATTTCCCTACATTCATAATTATTTTCCCTAATTTTCTAATTGAGAATCTCACAGTGGCTTCAAGGTTTTTCCCCTGTGCATAGTATAAAGTATGGAGTGAAGTAATGGAGTTCAGTCTCGAGTCTGATCTTAGAACTCAATTCTGATGTCAGATTTTGGATTGGCCTTATAATTTGTTTCATTCAATTTTGGTTATGTAGAAATCGGCTGAATAAACATAGAAATCAACAACTATAATGCTATGGTCATTTTGAGAGCTACATTATATATGAATGTTGAAGTTTTCACCACCTTCAGTTGCTGAGAAATTTGGTAACCATGTGGCCCTTTTTAAATGTCACCAGATAGCCGAACAATTTTAAACAAATATAAAAAACAGTTCCAAAGTTAGACTCCAAATTCACTCCACACTCCGAAAATAATGCTCCAAAATTCATCTAAGGTCACACTCCAGACTCCACTCCATACTTTATAATATGCATCAATTATGTAAAGCTATAGACTATAGTGTCACCAAGTTTGAACTTTCAGCATGGCTGCTTCGGAAATTTAAAAGCACTCATGAAACTTCACTGCAGGGTTCACAACCATTAACATTCCTGCTTGAATATTTAAGGATGTATAAAACCTGGCAGTATAAAAATGACTAATTATTAATTTAACAGGTTGTTTATATAACTGCTATTTGTCAGTGAATCTGGTAATAAATTTACATCCTAACAGTAATTTGTCAAGAATCTTGTAATAAAAATAAGTGTTTGTAAATGCATTAGTATTAGTGGACATTAAATTTTGTGGTTTCCTTAACTTTTGTTGTCTCAACTTTTGGCTATTTTACTATTCTCCTTAAAGAAAGCTATTAACCAACACAAATTCTTTAAGATCAAAATAACCTTACTTATATGTCACATCTGTACTTTGTCCCATATAGTGGTATGGGCCTTCAACAACCAAACAGCCAAGAATTTAACAAAAGCAACAGTTACCATCACAAGGCAGTAGTGGCTTTCCATACTCCCTGACAAAACAAAAAAATTAAGAATTTACTGAAATCACTAATTATCATCAAGAAACAGCACTGGCTTTCCATACTCCATGACATACTAAAAGAATTAAGTTAAAGTACGAGTTACCATCACAAGGCAGTACTGGCTTTCCATATTCTATGACAAACTAAAATGTACATAAGAATTTTGTGAAAGCGCCATCAAGAGGCAGTACCGGCTTTTCATACAACATTCTAAGACAAGACAGGCAATATTTCCAAATAACTTTAGAGACCCTTAACTCATTATTTAAACTTACATAAGAATTTAACGAAAGCCCCAATGACCATCAAGATGCCGAACTGGCCTTCCATACCACATTTCTTTATAAGACAGGCAATATTTTCACCTTACTTGAGGCGCCTTCATCTCATAAAGCTCAAGATGAGGACAAGTCAGGCAATTCTGATTTAAATTGCACACAAAAAAGATGTTGCTTCCAGCGAAAAAATCCAACTCTCTCACACAAACAATCCATTGACATGAAATAATGGAGTTTTCTAGTTGAAATGATCTTCCCTAATTGGATAACATGTTAGTTTGGCACCATATCCTCTGATATAACACAATCAAAGCTTCAGAAATAACAACAATGGATTGCCAGACTATCACCTTTAGTCTACCAGACTCTTTGCCCAGAGGGTTAAGTGTCTCTTTCCATCCAAAAAAAATCTTTGTGTTTTTCTCTTATTTTTTTCTTGCACAATTTCTTCTCCATCAATAAAGTTGCCAAAATAATCTAAGTGTTTCATTAAACTTCTAAACAAAAGGAGTAATTATCTTCATTTTGATTGCCCTGGAAGTCAAGATAGAAAATGAAAGATTTTAAGTGCCATTGCACTAGGTCAAGAAAACAAATGTAACTGTTTACTCCACAGATACACCTTAATTGTGTAGGCGAACAGTGTAGAACCAGATCAGCTGGCACATATTTGCCATCTTGTTAGGTTGATTATGACAAATGTGCAACCAGTGCAGATCCAGATTTAACCCGTTACTCTACAGATACACCTTAATTGTGTAGGCAGACAGTGTAGAAACAGATCAGCTGGCACATCTTGTTAGGTTGTTTCTGACAAATATGCGACCAGTGCAGATCCAGTGCTCAAGGTTATAAAGCTGAGCATGGAAACCAGTCTCAAATCTCAAGCATCTGATTGGCTGAAATGGCGACCAGTCGCCATTTCAGCCAATCAGATGCTTGAGATTTGAGACTGGTTTCCAAACTCAGCTTTATAACCTTCAACCCAGATCAGTTTGGAGTAAAGGGCTTACACCTGGAAACACTGAGCTTGCCACAAGCACCAGTGTTGCTGATCTTCGATTTGACATCCTTATTTCCGGACCCATAAATTAACCTTGTCCTCCATAACAATATACTCATTTTTACGCATTTGCCCCCAGTGTAGATCCAGATTAGCAGGCACATTCGTGCAGTCTGATCAGGATCTGCACTGGTCGCATTTGGTCAGAAAAAACCTAATGAATCAAAAAGCGAACAGTAAAGATCCTGATCAGATTGTATACTAACGTGCAGCTGGTCTGGATCTAGATTCAAGTAAGGCTTACATTAGCAACTAGCTGTTGCCTCATCGCATATTTCCCTTCCTTCCATATGTGATGAATTGTGTAATCCTAAAGTTACTGGTGTAAATGTTGCAAGATTAAAATTCCTGGTTAGATCAGGTTAAATCTGTTTTTTATAGACATTATTATCTAAACTCAAATTCTTAAAATTTCTATTGAAATTTTTAGAATGTTTGATAAAAACCTAGCAATACAAACATGCTTATTTTTAAGAGAACAGCTGGCTGAAAAAACTGAGTCTGGAAATGTCTACAATCCTAAACCGTTGATAAGGTGAACTGAGAACAGTCTCATATCAAGACCAGTCTCCGTCATAAACAGGTGATTGGTTGAACAACAGATCAGTCTCTAAAATAACCAAATGCAAGCTAGAGTTTCAAGACCAGTCTCCTTATCAGCTGATTAACCCTTTCCTCCATATTTACGCATTTTTATGCATGTGCGATCAGTGTACATCCAGATCAGGCGGCACATCCGTGCCGTCTGATCAGGATCTGCACTCGTAGCATTTTGGTCAGAAATAACCGTACAAATCAAAAAGCTAACAGTTTAGATCCTGATCAGATGGCATGGATCTGGATCTAAACTGTTCGCCCACACAATAAAGTTGTATCTATACAGGAAAGGGTTAAAACACAACCTGTGGATTTTCCGCAATTGATCTTTCAAGAAAGGTTCGACGTTATGTAAAAAAATCAAATAAACTCAAATAAAATAATAACGGCAGCCTCCTGCATGGATTTATTGTTCTATTGATCGTTTTCCTCCCATTTATCACAAAACCATGAAAACCAAATTATTGATTGTGAATTTTATCAGTAGAGAAGATTTTCAATTATGTCTAATCATTTTTGCAAATTGCCGTTAAATTCAATGATACAGAAGTAATATTTGTCCAAATATAGCAAAGGTTGAACGTTCTAATGGATTTAACCTCAAGTACGAATTTAATGTTAAGTACAAAGCAAATACATCAACTTGAAATATTAAAAGTAGCTTCAATTTACCTGAAAAAATATTAACTGTAGCATCTTGAAAGAAAACAAGATTTACCTTAAATTCTTTTAAAATAATTCCTTCTTGACTCTAAATCTCCTTTCTTCTGATTAAAATACAAAAAAAATCATAATTAAATAAGAAAATGTCCAATGAAACAAAATCTTTATCAGATGTATTAAACGTACAAGGTAATACCTTTGCCTACATCAGTGAGTTACATGCTTGCCCCAACATGCCTCAAAAATGTAGCAATTCACACGATTTTTATTGTAAAATTATTGTGAATTTGTGAAACAAGATCCCAATAAAGTTTAGCAGCGCCTCCACAAACAATGAGACTTTTTATTGCTGCACCTTATAACTCTCTCTTGATGTAAAACTATACAGGTATCAAGACCGTAAAACTTAATCAGGAGACCAGTCTTAAATCTCAAGCATCTGATTGGCTGAAATGGCGACTGGTCGCTATTTCAGCCAATCAGATGCTTGGGATTTCAGACTGGTCTCCTGATTTAGTTTTATGATATTGCTCACAGGAATCAATGTTTGATGGCCGTTAGAACACAGGGCTGATAAAAGTAAACCTTTAATGTATGCTCACTGCTCACTTCAAGCAATTTGACAATAAAGTTCTGTGGCAATAAAACCCAGGATCAAGTACTCTGTAGATATTTAAGTAGATATGGTAGCCCTGTGTTTGGACAAGTTCACTTGCTGTCCTAACAGGTTACAGTCCAAAGGGAACCCAACCTAAATTAGAAAAGGAACTTTGGAAGCAGCCGAACATCACAAAAAGCAAAATACTGGGTTGAAGTTTATAAAACTGAGTTTGGAAACCAGTCTCAAATCTCAAGCATCTGATTGGCTGAAATGGCGACCAGTCGCCATTTCAGCCAATCAGATGCTTGAGATTTGAGACTGGTTTCCATGCTCAGTTTTATAACCTTGGGCACTGAAGGTTCTGTTTGATTGATCATGTTCATGAGCAGTAATGGAGTATTTTAATGATTCGTTGTTTTGCAATTGAACTGAAAGATGGGATAAGATTTATTAACCCTTTCCTCCATATATATGCATTTTATGCATGAGCGACCAGTGTAGATCCTGATCAGCCAGCTCATCCATTGCAGCTGATCAGGATCTGCACGGGTTGCATTTTGGTCAGAAATAACCTAATGAATCATAGAGTGAACAGTGCAGATCCTGATCACACGGAATGGATGTGTCGGCTGATCTGGATCTACACGGTTCACCCAAGGGATAAAGGTGTGTCTATGAAGGAAAGGGTTAAGCATTATGTAATGTCCAGAGTGCACATGCATGAGGAAAATAATTTTTATGAATTTTATCCCTGCATTATGGTGCATATGGTTATAATGGTGGAAACTGACTGCAATACATGTTTACTATTATATTTACACTAAATCAAAATCATTTTCTCGTGTGACCAATATCCGTCCTGGACTGAGCAAATTACATCACAAAAAAATCAAAGGAAATATATACAAAAAAACAACGAAAAAACAAACCTCAATTAGCCACAAGCCTCTGCATCCATCATTGTATGAATACTAATGAACACGATCTAGAACAATTTTTAAACAAAGGAAGTTCGCTTTAATAATTGAAATGAAGAAATACATCACAAATCAAGGACAACACAACACCTGTGAGTTTAATGTCTTGTTCAATTGCAAATGCCTGCATAAATTACCAATCTATCTTTGTGGTGAAGTGTTTATTAATGAATTTGAAATCAAAGACCAGAGCCCAGGATCATAAAACTAAATCTTGAGACCAGTCTCTAATCTCAAGCATCTGATTGGCTGAAATGGTGACTTGTCGCCATTTCAGCCAATCAGATGCTTGAGATTTGATACTGGTCTACAAGTTTAGTTCTATGATTTTGGGTCTAAGAGTTTAAACAGTTAGTAAAATTGATTATACTGGTGTCCATAAATTAGCCGACATTTTAATGTCTTGTATTTGCATGAAAATTCTATTACATTCTTAAACAACCAGTGGTGTGATTAATTTAAGGGCACAACTGGTCAGAAACCTAAACAGGATGCCAGTGTCGAATCTCGAGCAGCATGGATCTGCTGGCATATCTGGATCTACACTGGTCATCCATCTGATAACAGTCACATCCATGGAGTTTTCAAACAGTGAATATCATTTTTATTTTCACTGATTTTTTCATGTTGGTACCAAAACGCACATAACATACCAAATGACAGCGTTTAGAAAACAGGCTCAAATTTGTATATTTGACATCATGACGTCATAAACAATTAGTTTTAGCACCATTTCACGCAACTTTTCTGTCAAATTCACGCAAATTTGCACTAAAAGCATACAATAAAAAGAAAATTTGTTCTTACTAGTGAAAGATAGAAATATATTTCACTCGTAAACTCTGGAATTATGAATTTTCACTCGTGGCCACTCGTGAATATACAAATTCCAGAGCTCATTCGGTGAAATATATTTCTATCTTACACTGGTAAAAACAAATATCCCCTATATCTTAACACTTTACCTCATGGGATATGGCCGTTATCCCATGGGAAAAGAGCGTTACTAAGATTCCTGTTAGCCAATGCATTCATTCCCATCAGAATCTACATTCTTTTTGTTTTGAGTCATTAGGTTATTTCTTCCAAGTAAACAGTGTAAATCCCAATCAAATGACCAGGATGTGCTGGCTGATCTGGATCTTCACTGTTCATCCCTGCAATGACAGCCTTATCTAGTGAGTAAAGATTTAACTCTGCAAACAGTAATATAATTTAATTTAACCCTTTCCTCAATAGATACACCTTAATTGCATAGGCAAATAGTTTAGATCCAGATCAGCCGGCACATCCGTGCCGTCTGATCAGGATCTCAACTATTTGCTTTTGATTTGTAAGGTAATTTCTGACCAAAATGCGACCAATGCAGATCCTGATCAGACGGCACAGATGTGCCGGCTTATCTGGATCTACACTGGTCGCACATGCGTAAAAATGCGTATTTATGGATGAAAGTGTTAACTCTGCAAACAGTAGTATAATTTAATTTAAAGGAACTACATCACTCAACAGGTGGAGTGGGCCCATTCATTACAATTTTACAACCCTAATAAAGTATAAAATCATGTTTTTATAGCAGTTCAATCTGCATAACACTTTCAATTAACTGTGAAGTATCTAGTGAAAAGATAAAAATATATGACACAACTACCTTTTAGGGACCATAAATATTCAGGAAAATTGAAGAAATATCTATATCTTAGTTTAGCCCACCTAAAATGAAATACTCATGCATGTTTTATATATTTTTATACTGACAGTTGAAGTGTCAACAAACAAACAGGTGTGCTCTTTATTAAATCACAATGCTGTATATTGAAACACCCTGTCCTATATTAAAACACCTAGCACAATGTTCAATATCAAAGCCTGTATTAAAGCATTGAATTAAAGAGCACATTTGAACATAAATTTTGTCTGTCACTTTGCTCCATATATATGGGATTTATCACATGTGCAAACAGTGTAGATCCAGATCAGAGCTGGCATATCTGTAAGAATTAACCTAAGAAATAACCTAAGAAATCGAAAATCAAAAGCAAACAGTGCAGATCCAGATCCACAGAATGATGTGCCAGCTGATCTGTATCTGCACCGTTTGCAAATTGACGTGCAGAAGAAAGCTCAGTCTGTGAAAGCACAATTGCAAAAAAAATCATATGCACTGTATGAAATAAAACAATTCTTATACATACCAGTGGTGATATTTTTACGAATTTTAAATTAATATCCGGACAAGGTTACATAGCCTTCTTCTTTGGTCAACAAATACAACAAACATACTTTATCCCACACAAAACAAACTTGTTTAAAACAAAAACACTGTTTTGATGATGATATCGACTCATTGTAGCATTCAACAAATAAATGATACATGTCCGGAGTTAATGATAATAAAACAAGATGAGTTTATCTACCACCTGTTTATGCTAAAATACCTTATTATAAATAATGAACATTCTTTTAATTGAAAATGGTTCATTCCATTTATCACCTATGTGGATGTTTTAACCATGTCTTTAAACCTTTACTCTACAGACACACCCTTATTGCGTATGCGAACAGTGTAGATCCAGATCAGCTAGCACATCTATACCATCTGATCAGGATCTACAATGTAAGCTTTAAGATTCATTAGATTATTTCAGACAAAGTGACCTGATTAGATCCAGATCAGAAAACACAAAAGTGCTGGCTGATATGGATCTACATAATTCACAAAGACATAAAGGTGTATACATGGCGTAAAGGGTTAATTGACCATACAGCAAACAGAGTAAACTGTAAGTAGACTGCCCAAATGTGAATATTGTTCTAAGTTTACTATTGTCAGAGTGTTCACCTATCTTTCACCTGTTAATTACAGCTGGTCCCCATCATTGTATGCTATCTACATTTTGTCATACGAACTTTCTCCTATCTTCTGCTAATTTAACATTGTGATAATACAGCTGGCCTCTTGATCCCGCATGATCATTAACCCTTTATTCAAATATACAAGTGTATGAACCCTTTCCTGTATAGATACACCTTTATTGCTAGGGCGAACAGTTTAGATCCAGATCAGCCGGCACATCCGTGCCGTCTGATCAGGATCTAAACTGTTCGCTTTTTTATTCATTAGGTTATTTCTGACCAAAATGCGACCAGTGCAGATCCTGATCAGACGGCACGGATGTGCCGGCTGATCTAGATCTACACTGGTCGCACAGGCGTAAAAATGCGTATCTATACAGAAAAGGGTTAAATGTGTGACCAGAGTAGGTCCAGATCAGCCAGCATATAAATGCCATCTGATCTGGATCTGCACTGGTTCAATCTTGGGTCAGAAAACAAATATAAATCTAAAATCTGATGTGCCCATAGTCCTGGATCTACACTCTTTGCCAATGCATTAAAGGTGTATCTATGGCGTAAAGGGTTAACCCTCTATGCCATAGATACACAGTCATTGCATGGGTGACTAGTTTAGATCCAGATCAGTGGGCACATCTCTACCACTTAATCACAATCTACACTATTCATTTTTAGATTTATTAGGTTATTTCTGACCAAGATGTGACCAGTTCAGATCCAGATCAGATGGCACAGATGTCTGATCTGGATCTGCACTGTTTGCTTTATGATTCATTTAGTTATTTCTGCCCAAAAAGCAAATAATGCAGATTCTGATCTGATGGCATACATGGAGTAAAAGGCTTAAGAACTATTCCTAAGCAAAACACTAAAGTATTTACAAAATATGTTCTATTTCTGATTGAGTCCACAAACAAATTTTGCAAAATTTTCTTGTATTAGTGTTTCACTTAATGTATTATTTCATTACGCTATGCTATACACATTTCTAAAATTTAGGTGGTTTAATTGACATTTCCCCAGAGACTGGTATCTGCCTTTGAATAATTCACAAGATAAAATTACTTAAATTTAACAGTAAATTTAATTTAGCAACAATTAGCGAGCGTAAATCCTCTTTAAATCTTTCAGCACAATGAAGTTTACCTTACATCTAAGAGGTGTTTTATAGCAATTTATTAACTCAATTTATTTCAATGTATAGACTGAATAGTGAATTGTATAGATGCTAATAAAGAAGACCATGGCAAGTTAGTGTACAGTTAATTCAATTTTTATGTAGTTGACCTCCAAACTAATTTCTGTTCTTTGTGTAGCATTAACCTCCCGTGATCCTTATCAATTTAACTACCCTATGACTTCCCCAAAATGAACCCCCTTTCTGGAAATTTTGTGTATGCTCCAAAATGACCCCCCCCCCCCTCTTCTGGAAATCGTGTCCATTCAAAAATGAATGGTTTTCCCCCTTTCTGGAAATTTTGTGTCTGCTCCAAAATGAACCCCCTTTCTGGAAATCTAGTGTCCGCTCCAAAATGAACCCCCTTTCTGGAAATCTTGTGTCCGCTCATAAATGAACCCCCTTTCTGGAAATCTTGTTTCTGCTCCAAAATGAACCCCCTTCTGGAAATCTTGTGTCCGCTCCAAAGTGAACCCCCTTTCTGGAAATCTTGCGTCTGTTCCAAAATGAGCCCCCTTTCTGGAAATCTTGTGTCTGCTCCTAAATGAACCCCCTTTCTGGAAATCTTGTTTCTGCTCCAAAATGAACCCCCTTTTTGGAAATCTTGTGACCGCTCCAAAATGAACCCCTTTCTGGTAATCTTGTTTCCACTCCAAAATGAACCCCCTTTCTGGAAATCTTGTTTTTGCTCCAAAATGAACCCCCTTTCTGGAAATCTTGTGTCTGTTCCAAAATGAGCCCCCTTTCTGGAAATCTTGTGTCTGCTCCTAAATGAACCGCCTTTCTGGAAATCTTGTTTCTGCTCCAAAATGAACCCCCTTTCTGGAAATCTTGTGATCGCTCCAAAATGAACCCCTTTCTGGTAATCTTGTTTCCACTCCAAAATAAACCCCCTTTCTGGAAATCTTGTTTCTGCTCCAAAATGAACCCCCTTTCTGGAAATCTTGTGTCTGCTCCAAAATGAACCCCCTTTCTGAAAATCTTGTGACCGCTCCAAAATGAACCCCCCCTTCTGGAAATCTTGTGTCCGCTCCGAAATGAACCCCCTTTCTGGAAATTTTGTGTCTGCTCCAAAATGAACCCCCCTTCTGGAAATCTTGTGTCCGTTCCAAATTGAACCCCCTTTCTGTTAATCTTGTGTTCACTCCAAAATGAATCCACTTTCTGGAAATCTTGTGTCCGCTCCAAAATAAACCCGCCTTTTGGAAATCTTGTTTTCACTCCATAATGAACCGCCTTCTGAAAATCTTGTGTCCATTCCAAAATGAACCCCCCTTCTGGAAATCTTGTGTTCACTCCAAAATGAACCCCCTTTCTGGAAATCTTGTGTCTGCTCCAAAATGAACACCCTTTCTGGAAATTTGTTTCTGCTCCAAAATGAACCCCCCACCTTGAGATCTAGTGTGCGCTCCAAAATGAACCTTCTTTCTGGAAATCTTGTGTCCGACCTTGCATGTTCATGTTAGAGGGAGCACAACTTTAATTCATCTTATTAACACCTCAATCGAACCAAAAAATGACATTTTTAATGGACATTAGGTTGTTCCAAGTGGAGCATCTAGCAATTTTTATTCTTAACATTGTGCATTCTTAAACTACCGGTACTGTCAATTTTAAAGAGATTTTGTATAATATGGGTTAGATGAATGCAGGGATTTTTAAAACTTTTTTTTTTAAAAGCTTGCGTGTGAATGTGATCTAAATCGATTGCTTTGGAACTAAATTCAAGTAAGATAAGGCATAGCAGAACCAAGAGACATGTTAGCTGTCTAGCATTGGCTACAAACATAGGGTAGATCAAAGTGAATCCGCAGCAAAGCCAAAATGAGTTTCTGAGACAATCCACCTTGAACGTGATATGGAATAACAAGATCAAATAAAGTATTTCGATAGTTGCACGCAAGACTCACATAACTATATCGAAGTAAAGGAGAAGTTACAAAAGTCTTGCGAGCAACCTTCGATTTGTGAAGTACATGCAATATTCCAGACAGTGCAATAGAAGATGGAAAGGAGAAGTTACAAAAGTCTTGCGAGCAACCTTCGATTTGTGAAGTACATGCAATATTCCAGACAGTGCAATAGAAGATGGAAAGGTCAACCAAAGACAGATCTATTAGATAGTCTTACAGAACTACACAATGCATTATTAATGAATGTTACAAACCTTTGAACATAAAGCAGACTGTATTTCCTGTTTTCTAGCAGAATGATTCCCCGAAACAATGTAATTTATGCAAAGGATGTTACAACAGGAATTTGTTGGCGTTTGAATGATCAATTAACATGCAATTTGTGTGAACAGTTTGACTATGATTTAAAGCAAGTTTTCTAGAACTGCATGGTGTCTTGAACTCTGTACTGGTTAAGATCACCCTTTACATATTTGCACTCATTGATCAAGATCTACAATAGTAACTGTTGATTTTAGATTTATTAGGTTATTTCTAGTGAAGACATGAACATGGCTGAAGGTTATATAGATGAGATGGGAAACCAGTCTCAAATCTCAAGCATCTGATTGGCTGACCAGTCGCCTTTTCAGCCAATCAGATGCTTGAGATTTGAGACTGGTTTCCATGCTCAGTTTTATAACCTTGGGCACAGTGCATATCATTCAGGCTTACACACTGGTTGGTCTGGGGATAAAAAGTGTATCCATGGAGAAAAGGGTTAACCTGGTCAGATGCAAGATTTCCTGAAAGGGTGTTCAATTTGGGGCAGTCATAGGTTAGTTAACCCTTTCCTCCATAGACACATCTTTATTGAGTTGGCGAACAGTGTAGATCAATATAAGACTGCACATCCGCCAGGTCTGATCAGAATCTGCACTGTTTGCTTTTTGATTTCTTAGGTTATTTCTGACCAAAATGCGACCAGTGCAGATCCTGATCAGACGGCAAGGATGCCGGCTATCCGTGCTGGCTGATCTGGATCTACACTGGTCGCACATGCGTAAAAATGCGTATTTATGGAGGAAAAGTTTAAATGACGATTTCCAGCTTCCGGGCCCAAATTCCCATGAAAACTGAAAATTACTGCCCACCGAGGGGGTTCACGCATCCCTACTGAACCCCTTCTCAGTCCGCCCCTTACATGAGACCCGGAATCCACCCCTGCTGTGCATTTACCAGAACAAGAAATCTGCCAGGTACAAAGTGATACGAATACATTATTTTCCCTTATATGATCCAAACCAAAACAAACATCACTTAAAGCACTGCATGTTTAATTTCCAAAACTGCAGCATGTCAATTTAGGTAGGAATTGATTTTCACCTTGAACAAACATGGAACAAATGTTGGTTTGTGTGAAAAAATAAACTTCAAACGGTAGAAAGAACTGATAAGGAATTCATATTAACAATAAAAGTCAGAAAGAAATGATATGGCAGTTCTGTGATCAATAGAGATAGCAATGCTGTTCAAAGATTGGGACCAAAGAATGGAGAAAACAATCACATCAAGCAATAACCCTTTACTCCATGGGATATGGCTGTTTTTCCATGGGCAAAGAATGGAGAAAACAATGGCATCAAGCAATAACCCTTTACTCCATGGGTTATGGCTGTTTTTCCATGGGCAAAGAATGGAGAAAACAATGGCATCAAGCAATAACCCTTTACTCCATGGGATATGGCTGTTTTTCCATGGGCAAAGAATGGATAAAATCTTCACATCAAGCAATAACCCTTTACTCCATGGGATATGGCTGTTTTTCCATGGGCAAAGAATGGAGAAAATCTTCACATCAAGCAATAACCCTTTACTCCATGGGATATGGCTGTTTTTCCATGGGCAAAGAATGGAGAAAACAATGGCATCAAGCAATAACCCTTTACTCCACGGGATATGGCTGTTTTTCCATGGGCAAAGAATGGATAAAATCTTCACATCAAGCAATAACCCTTTACTCCATGGGATATGGCTGTTTTTCCATGGGCAAAGAATGGAGAAAATCTCACATCAAGCAATAACCCTTTACTCCATGGGATATGGCTGTTTTTCCATGGGCAAGGAATGGATAAAATCTTCACATCTAGCAATAACCCTTCACTATATAGGATATGTCTGTAATCCCATGGGCAAAGAATGGAGAAAACAAACTTATCAAGAAATAACCAATAACTGCATGGGATATGGTTGTTATCCCATGGGCTAACAGTGTAGATCCAGATCAGCTGGATAATATATTCTGTATTCATGAGAGTATTTATGTGTGTAAATATAAGAATGTATTATATATATTTGATTGTTTTCATTTGCGTATGAAAAACAGTAGGATTGTTTAAAGTATGCGAGAAACTTTTCGTTACATGAATATTTTTTTTTAACTTCATCATAGAGGACAAAGTTGAAGTGTAAATATATATATATATATTTCTTTAAAAAAATAAAATCACTATCAGGCTTAATTATTTCCAGAAATATTGCAATCTATTAATAAAATGTAACTTATCCATTTATAGACCAAATTTCTCTACCGAGACAGTTTATATCCACGATTTTGTAACATATAAAGACGACATTAATTATTTATCAGGTGTCAAAAACATTACGCAATTCCATTTATGAACAACAAATAACGTAAGAACAATACCCATATTGTATACATGTAAATATTTTTCTGGAAATTCTTACATTACGATGACAGTTTTATTACCGTACCTGTTTTGACTTTCCTAATATTACATCACCTTATTTTAAGCTATTCCCTTGGAAACGTATAGTCTGCCTCATAAAAAAAACTATCTCCTATTTATTTAAGTCTTGGAAAGAACATCCAAATCTAAATCTAACACTCAATATGCAATGGGACTGTAATTTAGACCGCAATTGGGTACAATAATGATACGGACTATCATAAAATGCGTAATTTGATTATGACACACATATACTGTGACATCATAAAATTTTGTGGGGGTTTAATTTTCGCTTATTTGGAGCTAGAGAAACTAAAAGAATTTAAACCCCATTCAAATTTATGTACAATGAAATACCTTCTCTTATGAGAATAAAAAAAACTGCCTCTTTATTGTCATGCAAAAATTTTATCTATAGATTCTGGATGAATATTCATCCTCTTTACCCGTTACTCCATATATACAACTTTATTGCATGAGCATCCAGTGAAGATCCAGATACTGTGCACTGTTTGGTTTTTGATTAACCCTTTCCTGGATATATACGCATTTTTACGCGTGTGCGACCAGTGTAGATCCAGATCAGCCGGCACATCCGTGCCGTCTGATCAGGATCTGCACTGGTCGCATTTTGGTCAGAAATAACCTAATGAATCAAAAGGCGAACAGTTTAGATCCTGATCAGACGGCACGGATGTGCCGGCTGATCTGGATCTAAACTGTTCGCCCTAATAAAGGTGTGGCTGTACAGGAAAGGATTAATAAGATTTATTTCTGACCAAAAAGGGAACATTGCATATCCTGATTAGACAGCACATGATCTGGATCTATACACTGGTTGCACAAGCGTTAAAAGGCATATTTATGGAATATATTATACAAACTTAATTAGACAATGTATTAATACATCCACTGGTATCCAAATTAATCCACAGGTAAACAAATTTAAACCTAAACAATTCAAAACTTTTTGTCCTTTCTACAATGAAAAAAAAAACAACATGCTAAAGCATTGATAAAGCATTGAGTAAAAATAAATGAAACGTTAGAACTGTTAAAGCCATAATGAAAAACAACTCACCATTTGCGAACAATAAAAACAACCATTCCTACCCAGATTCAATTCAATCTACCAGTCAAGCTCCAAGGTAAATGAGCATTAATGAGAACAATGCAGCCACGCCCAGCACAAAAAAATCCATCTAACATAATTGGGTGTCAAATTTCCCAAGTATTTTATCTAGGCTAGATAAATAGCTACAGGCTTTAACCTTATTTAACCCTTTACCTCCATGGGCATGACTATTATTTATATTTGTCAAAGAACTGGTTGCCATTTCCAGCCTGAGCTGTTTAAAATTCTTTACAAATTACCAATATTTTTTTAAATTACATGAGATTTAAGCCCATACTCCATGACTATAACTGTTATCCATGGGTGCCAGAACATCCATGCCATCTGATCAAGATCTACACTGTTCCTTTCTTGATACATTATTTTATTTTTGACCATATGCTGCCAGTGCAGATCCAAATCTGCTAGCAGGGTTGTGCCGGACGATCAGGAAAGACACTGGTCGCAAGCATGTTAAAATGCGTATATTTGGAGTTAATGGTTAAACTGAATAAGATAAATGACTAGCTTATTCTTTCAAGCAAAAAAACCCTCAATCTAAAATTAATTAGTAATACCAGAATCTGTTAAATGAAACACAAAATACTTTCTGTTTATTTTCTTTTTTTAAAATTGCAAGTTACGAAATGTTTAAAAACAATAGCGCTCTGTATTAGGAACCAAACAGTGTTTGTTTAAAATAAATACCTGTATAATTATGAACCATGTTTTTATGTAATTGATATTTTCATCTCGATCTTCCAGATTCAGTTTTTTTTGCTCCAATACAAAGAATCATTATGGTGAACATACTGAAATCTTTGTTGTCTACAATCGTGCCACCCTAACAATCAGCTCTCTAATTGTTGTATTGTTCCAAGGTTAACCCTTTACTCTATATCTACACCTTTTACATGCAACACATGGGCTTCGGTATAGATCCAGATCAGCAAGCATCATTCATGTCATATGATCTGGATCAAATATTCACTTATTGGCCAGAAAAAAAACCTGCAGAATCTAAACGAAAACAGTCTGGATCTTTACCAGATAGCACAGATTTGCTGGCTGATCTGGATCTAAACTGTTCGCCCATACCATCAGAGCCATATCTATGAAGTAAAGTGTCAAGTCAGTCCTCAAACTTTTGCAGATTTAACTGCTGACAAGTTACCCCAAGCTTCGATTAAGTAAGGTCATGGTACATGAAAAGTTGCCCTGTACTTGAAGTGTTGTCAAGGAGATGAAAATTTGCCCTGTGCTTGAAATGTGTTTAGGGTGATAAAAGTTTCCCTGTGTTTAAACTTTATAGTGTTGTCAAAATGATGAAAAGTTGCCCTGTGCTTGAAGTGTTGTTAGGGAGATAAAAGTTGTCCTGTACTTAAAGTGTTGTCAAGGTGATGAAAAGTTGCCCTGTGCTTGAAGTGTTGTTGGGGAGATAAAAGTTGTCCTGTACTTAAAAGTGTTGTCAAGGTGATGAAAAGTTGCCCTATGTTTAAGTGTTGTTACGGTGATGAAAAGCTGCCCTGAACTTTGATTCATTGAACACAGTCACAATCAAAGCAGACCCCCAAATCAGCCTGTAGTCTACACCAAGGTTTTTCTTATATGAGTGTGAGGGAGTGCAACTGTTTGTAACAAATAGTAAAAGTCTGAGCCAAATTCAAGAAAAGACTAGTCAATAACATAATTTTAAGGCTGGGTCTTGGATGAATAAATAACATTTTAATTAATACATGACAACTTAATCATTGAACAAAACTCTGACTAAATGAAGTGATTATCACTGATTATCAGCTATAACTGTATATTCTTGTACTCTCTAAAATATGTTACCAACTACAACAGAATTCTTTACCCGATGTCACCATATGACAATTGAATATTTTTCTGATATAGGATAAGGTAATCGAGCATTTAATGTATGGCCCAGCATGTATGTCATTATTGTATAGAAAAACCCATTACAGGGGATGGATGACACAGATTTTTATCAAAGAAAGTTTTGTAGCCGTAATTTTTATGTTTAGTTTGGGAGGGTTTTATGGTTTGAACATAAAAGGAAAACGATGTTTTGCAATCTTGTATGAATATAGATAAGAGATGTTACATTTAAGTCAATATTGAAGCCAAGATTAATCTCTTTTTTCCACAACTTAATGGCAGAACAAGCTGTCAAAGTAGCAAAGCTTGTATGCACTTGGAACATTAAACCCATTCCTGGATATATACGCATTTTTACGCATGTGCGACCAGTGTAGATCCAGATCAGCCGGCACATCCGTGCCGTCTGATCAGGATCTGCACTGGTCGCATTTTGGTCAGAAATCAAACCTAATGAATCAAAAAGCGAACAGTTTAGATCCTGATCAGACGGCACGGATGTGCCGGCTGATCTGGATCTAAACTGTTCGCCCTAGCAATAAAGGTGTGTCTGTACGGGAAAGGGTTAATTTATGAACTGCTGGTGCACTAATATTTGTGAGCACAATAGTTCATAGTTTTCTGTTAGATACCAATTTTGTGGGTTCAAAATTTCATTGAACTCAATATTCGTAACCTTTTTCTCCATATATACAATTTTTTACACATTTGCAAACAGTGTATATCCAGATCAGTCACCATATCCATGCTGAAAATTCATGAATTTCTCAGATTCAAATGAACTGATTTGTACAGTTCTCTTTAAAAGTGATAAAATTAACATGTCCCCGATTTACTTCCCTCTTCTTTTAATTGCTTGCATTTAAGTCTGACAAAAGGTAATCACTTAACTAGAAATCTGTGACATTTTGAACCATTTTCTCCACAGTTATGCCTTTAATGTGCTGGCAATCAGTGTAGATCCAGACCAGCAATCAGTATAGATCCAGACCAGCAATCAGTATAGATCCAGACCAGCAATCAGTATAGATCCAGACCAGCAATCAGTATAGATCCAGACCAGCAATCAGTATAGATCCAGACCAGCAATCAGTATAGATCCAGACCAGCAATCAGTATAGATCCAGACCAGCAATCAGTATAGATCCAGACCAGTCTGATCCGGATCTGCACTTTTGCTTTTATGCATTAGGTTATTACTGACCAAGATGTGACCTATGTAGATCCAGATCAGACAGCATGAATGTGCCAGCTGATCTGGATCTACATTGGTAGCACATGCCATGAAATGGATATACATGGAGTGAAGCGTTCAGGGTAATATACCAGGCCTGAAGGTTATAAAGCTGAGCATGGAAACCAGTCTCAAATCTCAAGCATCTGATTGGCTGAAATGGCGACCAGTCGCCATTTCAGCCAATCAGATGCTTGAGATTTGAGACTGGTTTCCATGCTCAGCTTTATAACCTTGGGCACAGGTTTAGTCTACACTGGATTCAAATGAAACTCAGCCTACAGTAACCAATTCTAAAGTACCTGAAATTTCTGCTGAAAAAATTTGACCCTTTACTCTATATAATTATATGCCTTTTATAACATTGGGATCTGTGCCATCTGATTAGCTCTGTTCACTTTTAGATTCAATAGGTTATTTCTATCAACTCAAGTAAACAATGAATGTGCTGGCTGATCTGGATTTACACTCTTTCGCCCAAATGATAAAGGCATATTATATCTCATCACCTTAGCGCAAAAATGGTATCATATCTCATCACCTTAGCGCAAAAATGGTATCAGTACCATTCAAATAAAGAGTTAAATTGTTATTGCACTAGCGTGATGAAATATATTATAAAGGCTTAATGTAAAATTCAGCTATGTAATTAACGCTGACAATGTGGCTTTGTAACACTTGTATGGTCAACAGATTCATAAAGAATTTTTTCTGTGGGAAAAATCAAAAGCAATCATCTTCTTGGGTAAGTAATTAACCTAATTAAACATACCAGCCCTGGGAATTAAATCTTTGGAGACAAAAACTCATTAAATAAAACACTTTGTCATAATCATAATCCAATAACGAGACGGCATGTATTTCAGAATAAATAAATATGTACCCTCATCTCCAAGTCAAAAGAGAGAAATAACTGATTAACAACTACCTACATGAAATGAATATTAAATTTATCACAATAAAATTTGCCACATACCTTTCAAGTCATTCCCCATCTCTTGGCAACTGACCGATTTACACCAAACCAATATTTTCCCTATACAGATAAATTTATTCGGTTCTCTACCTCAATTTCAATAATATACATTGATATCACCATAACCTGGGAGCCAACTATGAAAAAAAAGTCCTCTCACACTATAAAGCCATTGTACAAGATCAATAACTGAATGTGCATTGATTGTGTTACAACCTTGGACAATACAGAACCCCGTATTGTCACATGGGCACACAATTCCAAAGAGAGAAATCTGAGACGAGATATTGACCAATCAATTGGCAGAGGCCTTGTGTCTAATTTGCATATAAATAACATGAGAACTGTCGACAGCCTTTTGTCATGTGCTGGCGTGAATTACTTAATTGGCAATCAAAACTTGATTGCTGTTCTGTGGCAGCCAATTACTGATAATCGTAGAAGTGGACATTGATTTTTACCTTAGATTTTCTAGAAGACATTGACTGACTTTTGACCCCTTCACAAATTTGTCGAGCCTGCAGTGATTTCATATTTGTCATTTTTGATGGCTTTCAAAGTTCCCTTTTCATCTATTTTATCGCATGGGTGAACAGTGAAGATCTAGATCAGCAAGTACTTCTGTGCAATCTGAGCAGGATCTACTCTGTAAATACTTCTTGGTCAGAAATAATCTAATAACCCTTTCCTCCATAGATACACTTTTATTGCGTGGGCAAACAGTTTAGATCCAGATCAGCCAGCACATGCCATCTGATCAGGATCTAAACTGTTTGGTTTTTTATTTATTAGGTTATTTCTGACCTAAATGTGACCAGTGCAGATCCTGATCAGACGGCATGGATGTGGATCTACAATGGTCACACATGCGTAACAAGAGGGCCATGATGGCCCTGAATCGCTCACCTGAGTATGAAACTCAAGTTATTAACCAGAAACTGAATTTTTATTTTTAGCAACAGTGACCTTGACCTTGATCACAGACACGTGGGTAGCAATCCCAATTTGTCTCTTGTTATAAGCTACCCATATACCAAGTTTGGAGTCAATATGCCAAAGCAAACTCAAGTTATTAAGTGGAAACTGAATTTCTATTTTTAGCAACTGTGACCTTAACCTTGATCAGAGATACCTGGGTAGCAATCACAAGCTGCAGTTTGATATAAGCTACTCATACACCAAGTGTGGAGTCAAAAAACCAAAGCAAACTCAAGTTATTAAGTGGAAACTGAATTTCTATTTTTAGCAACAGTGACCTTGACCTTGATCACAGACACCTAGGTAGCTTTCCCAAGTTGCCTCTAAATTTAAGCTATCTATACACCAAGTGTGGAGTCAAAAAACCAAAGCAAACTCAAGTTATTAAGTGGAAACTGAATTTCTATTTTTAGCAACAATGACCTTGACCTTGATCACAGACACCTAGGTAGCTTTCCCAAGTTGCCTCTTAATTTAAGCTATCCATATACCAAGTTTGGAGTCAATAGGCCAAAGCAATCTCAAGTAATTAAGTAGAAACTGAATTGCTATTTTTAGTAACAGTGACCTTGACCTTAATCACAGACACCTGGGTAGCAACCCCAAGCTGCCTCTAGATATAAGCTATCCATATACCAAGTTTGGAGTCAATAGGCCAAAGCAATCTCAAGTAATTAAGTAGAAACTGCATTTCTATTTTTAGTAACAGTGACCTTGACCTTAATATCAGACACCTGGGTAGCAACCCCAAGCTGCCTTTTGATATAAGCTACCCATACATCAAGTTCGGAGTCAATATGCCAAAGCAAACTCAAGTTATTAAGCAGAACCTGAATTTCTATTTTTAGCAACAGTGACCTTGACCTTGATCACAGACACCTGGGTAGCAACCCCAAGCTGCCTTTTGATATAAGCTACCCATACACCAAGTTTGGAGTCAATAGGCCTAAGCAAACTCAAGTAATTGAGCAAAGACTGAATTTCTATTTTTAGCAATAGTGACCTTGACCTTGATCACAGACACCTGGGTAGCAACCCCAAGCTGCCTTTTGATATAAGCTACCCATACACCAAGTTTGGAGTCAATATGCCTAAGCAAACTCAAGTAATTGAGCAAAGACTGAATTTCTATTTTTAGCAACAGTGACCTTGACCTTGATCACAGACACCTGGGAAGCAACCCCAAGCTGCCTTTTGATATAAGCTACCCATACACCAAGTTTGGAGTCAATAACCCTAAGCAAACTCAAGTAATTGAGCAAAGACTGAATTTCTATTTTTAGCAGCAGTGACCTTGACCTTGACCCTGTGGTCATGATTTGAACAACTTTTGTAGACATCAGTGCCAGGATGCTTCAGGACAAATTTGGTTAAAATCCATCAAGTGGTTTCAGAGGAGATGTTGTTTAAAGGAAATTGTTGACGGACGACGGACGACGGACGCCGGACGACGGACGCCGGACAAAGACGGGTCACAATAGCTCACCATGAGCCTATGGCTCAGGTGAGCTAAAAATGCGTATTTATGGAGGAAAAGGATAAATCAAAGAGCAAACAGTGTAGATCCACTCTATTAGACAGAATGATGTGCTTGCTGGATCTACATTGTTTGCACATGCAATAGATTCAATATCATAGTGTCTAAAGGGTCTAAGTAAAGCATTTTCTTATTTGTAACCAGTGTAGACTTAGACCATTACACAGATACGGCAGGCTGATCTGGATCTGTTTAGTTTGTAATTTCAGTAAACCTTAAAACTTGATTGCTACAAGTTTGCTCTTGGTGCGATTATGCTGCTTATAAAAGCTATGATTAAAATCCATTAAAAGAGATACACCAACATGATAATAAAACTAATTAGCTACATTTCAGTTCCTATTTCAATAAGCTTTTATGAGGTGATCAATTCTAATCAGATCAAAATATTCCTCTTTATACCCTACCTTCCTCCATTACTCTATCCACGACAATTAAACCCACCACATAGTATGGAGAAATGATAACATTGAATTGTTAGCAATCATTTCTCCTTTCTATATCAGTGAATTAATTGCAGAATGCCATAGGCCTAAGCACCGTATATAGATTTCTTGTGGCGAAGAACAGCGTTTTGTAATAATACCAGAGTTTCCACGGTGATATGAGGCAATTAGGAACTGTTATAGGATTACATGTACATCTAATCATGGTACACATTTAACAATATATTCTCTAATTAAAGTATGGCTTGTATTTTACTATTTCACAGTACAATTGTTCATATCCCAATGGGCACTAATTTAGCTACACTTCCTTGAACAATATCTGATAAAATCATTATAAAAAGCAAGCGCAGATCAAAAGAGTGTACAGTCGGGGTTACTTGAAACCCCTTTTTGGGACAGCATTTTTTATAGGGATTTTGACCAGAAAGTTGGAAGTTAACCTTTTCTTCCTGAGTCACCTGTGAATTAAGACCACCTTTCTTCAGATACCACTTTTGGGATTTCACTTAGTGGTCTTTGAAAACAAGTTTGACTGTACTGAGAATTATTTCTTCTACACTCCTTTAACCCTTTACTCCATAAATACGCATTTTTAAGCATGTGCCACCAGTGTAGATCCAGATCAGTCATCACATCCATGCCATCTGATCAGGATCTGCACTGTTCGCTTTTTGGTTAGAAATAACCTAACAAATCAAAAAGAGAACAGTGCAGATCCTGATCAGATGGCATGGATGTGCAGGCTGATCTGGATCTACACTGTTTTGCCCATGGAATAAATGTGTGTCTATGGAACAAAGGGTTAATTATATTTTTCAGAAATTAGTCAATGAAATTTCTTCTAATCCTGGTCACACAGAGGTCTGCAATATCTCATTAATCAGGATAGCACAGATGCCTGATGATCTCCATTATTCATCATTTTTACCTCCACTCCTCTCCACTCCTTAGAGTGTCTGGCAAAATCCTTGCAATATGTAGGAACGCAATATTGTGATTTTTTTCTAGTATCAATGAATGTGGTTCAAATTGTGTACATATATTTGATTTTTGTCACAGTTTACAATGCACTCACTCCTCCAACAATGCTCAGTTCATCTAGTGTTTTACAAACTTTACTATCCCTTAACTTTATATATACGCCTTTTATCAGTGTAGATTATCTGTGCCATCTGTTCAGGATCTGCACTGGTGGCTTTTAGATCCATGAGGTTATTTCTAACCAAGATGTAACCAGTGCCATCTGATCCATGCCATCTGATCTGGATCTACACTGGTTAGTAAATGCATTAATATGCATATTTATGGCATAAAGGGTTAATCTCTGTGACATCTAGGGTCCATTCTACTCTATCATCAGCATTAAATTATTTTTTTTACTGCTGATCATTGGCCAAATCAAAATCTTTGAACTGTAATAAATGCTTTCAATAGTTTACAGATTTCTACAGGTTATAAATCGAGGAATAATTGATAAGATACAGCGTTTTGAAGAAAAAAATGTAATAATAAAAATTCTCCATCCTTACCATAATCTGTAATGATTCTGTAATTACACATAACTATCAGATTTTAAATAACGCACTCCATATTTTTCGTATCACTGAAGTTATTAATGCAAAATAGAATAATTATTCTTAAGTAATATTTCATAATTACAGCGAGTTATCCGAAACAGTGAGCACAATATTATTAAAATTGCCATATTTCGTGAAACTATTCAATTATTGCTACATCAATGTGCAACCATTAAATATTCATTTTAAATAATTACTACATGAAATGATCACCTGTTTTTACAATCGTATTTTTTAAATTGTTGATTAACAACTAAATGCTCGCAATAAAAATTGGATCAGTATTTTTTTCCTTTTAAAGAATTTAAATCCAGATAAATAAATATTTCTCTCATGCTGTTAATGAAGTACATGCAATTCAGAACATAATAATTCTGATTGCATACCAGCTGTATCATGAACAATTTAAATGTGAGCCAAATTTGAGAAAATTATGAGAAACAGTTCATGAGAAAAAAGATTCAAGCCAGATCATGAGGTACTTATTTTGAGCCTGAGCATAGTAAACTGCCAATAGAGCTTAGTCATGACAAACTGGTTAAGAGTCTGGTTATGATAAATTTGCTTAGAGTCTAGTCATGATAAATTTGCTGAGAGCCTAGTCATGATGAATTGCTTAAGAGCCTGGTCATGTTAAATTTGTTTAGAGCCTGGTCATGTTAAATTTTCTCCTACACTATCGGCTCATAACATTCACCTCTGTTATAGGCTGGGACCACTTTCAACTACTTTTACTTTAACTCAAAGAAATAGTTCACCAATTACATTTACAATAGTTTGGGTTTCTTCTGTTTTAATGGAAGACAGTGAAGATTTCTGTCCTTTGTTTTACCTCAAACTTTCAAATTCATAATTATGACTGTTTGAAATGGGGCTGTTGAGTGTGGTAAAAAATCTTGATAATGAGCCTTTTGCAGAGATGTAAAGTGTAAGGAACAACAACTCTGCCAAGGAGATTGGTTAAGAGCCTGGTCATGATAAATTGGTTTAAAATCTGGTCATGATAAATTGGTTAAGAGCCTAGTCATAATAAATTGGTTAAGAGCCTAGTCATGATAAATTGGTTAAGATCCTAGTCATGATAAATTGGTTAAGAGCCTAGTCATGATAAATTGGTTAAGAGCCTAGTCATGATAGATTGGTTAAGAGCCTAGTCATGATAAATTGGTTAAGAGCCTAGTGATGATAAATTGGTTTAGAATCTGGTCATGATAAATTGGTAAAGAGCCTAGTCATAATAAATTGGTTAACAGCCTTGTCATGATAAATTGGTTAACAGCCTAGTCATGATAAATTGGTTAAGAGCCTAGTCATGATAAATTGGTTAACAGCCTAGTCATGATAAATTGGTTAACAGCCTAGTCATAACAAATTGGTTAACAGCCTGGTCATGATAAATTGGTTAAGAGCCTAGTCATAATAATTGGTTAACAGCCTAGTCATAATAAATTGGTTAAGAGCCTGGTCATGATAAATTGGTTTAGAATCTGGTCATGATAAATTGGTAAAGAGCCTAGTCATGATAAATTGGTTAACAGCCTAGTCATGATAAATTGGTTAACAGCCTAGTCATGATAAATTGGTTAACAGCCTAGTCATAACAAATTGGTTAAGAGCCTAGTCATGATAAATTGGTTAACAGCCTAGTCATGATAAATTGGTTAAGAGCCTAGTCATGATAAATTGGTTAAGAGCCTGGTGATGATAAATTGGTTTAGAATCTGGTCATGATAAATTGGTCAAGAGCCTAGTCATAATAAATTGGTTAACAGCCTTGTCATGATAAATTGGTTAACAGCCAAGTCATTATAAATTGGTTAAGAGCCTAGTCATAATAAATTGGTTAAGAGCCTAGTCATGATAAATTGGTTAAGAGCCTAGTCATAATAAATTGGTTAAGAGCCTAGTCATGAAAAATTGGTTTAGAATCTGGTCATGATAAATTGGTTAAGAGCCTAGTCATGATAAATTGGTTAAGAGCCTAGTCATGATAAATTGGTTAAGAGCCTGGTCATGTTAAATTTGTTTAGAGCCTTGTCATGATAAATTGGTTTAGAACCTGGTCATGATAAATTGCTTAAGAGCCTAGTCATGATAAATTGGTTAAGAGCCGAGTCATGATAAATTGGTTAAGAGCCTAGTCATGATAAAGTCATGATAAATTGGTAAAGAGCCTAGTCATGATAAATTGGTTAAGAGCCTAGTCATGATAAAGTCATGATAAATTGGTTAAGAGCCTAGTCATGATAAAGTCATGTTAAATTTGTTAAGAGCCTTGTCATGATAAATTGGTTTAGATCCTGGTTATGACAAATTGGTTTAGAGCCTAGTCATGATAAATTGGTACAGAGCCTAGTCATGTTAAATTGGTACAGAGCCCAGTCATGATAAATTGGTTAAGAGCCTAGTCATGATAAATTGGTTAAGAGCCTGGTCATGTTAAATTTTTTTAGAGCCTTGTCATGATAAATTGGTTTAGATCCTGGTCATGATAAATTGGTTTAGAGCCTAGTCATGATAAATTGGTACATAGCCTGGTCATGTTAAATTGGTACAGAGCCTGGTCATGATAAATTGGTACAGAGCCTAGACATGATAAATTGGTACAGAGCCTAGTCATGATAAATTGGTTATGAGCCTGGTCATGATAAATTGGTTAACAGCTAGTCATGATAAATTGGTTAACAGCATAGTCATAACAAATTGGTTAAGAGCCTGGTCATGATAAATTGGTTAAGAGCCTAGTCATGATAAATTGGTTAAGAGCCTAGTCATGATAAATTGGTTAAGAGCCTAGTCATAATAAATTGGTTAAGAGCCTAGTCATGATAAAATGGTTTAGAACCTGGTCATGATAAATTGCTTTAGAGCCTAGTCATGATAAATTGGTTAAGAGCCTAGTCATGATAAATTGGTTAAGAGCCTGGTCATGATAAATTGGTTAACAGCCTAGTCATAATAAATTGGTACAGAGCCTGGTCATGATAAATTGGTACAGAGCCTGGTCATGATAAATTGCTGCTTAAGAGCCTGGACATGCTTGATTGGTTTGGAGCCAATCATGATAAATTGGTTTTGAGCCTGGTCATAATAAATTGGTTGAGACAGATCACTAGAATTTCAGAATTGAGCCAGATCATTTGAATTCAGATTTGAGCCAGATCGTAAGAATTTTGGATTCAAACAAGATCATTAGAATTTTGGATTTGAACTAGAATTTTAGAGATGAGCAAGATCATGAGAAACTGGACTTAAGAAAGATCATGAGAAACTAGATGTGTGCCAGATATTGATAAAATGGATTTGAGCCTTAAGTAAAATTCCAATTTGTGCCAGATCATGAGAAACTTAAAGAACAAAAGACAGAAACTTTACTGTAATATAATCACAGGGTAGAATGACATTAATTTTGTCAACCACTGCAAAATCTTCAAGTTTTATGAAAAGTCATTGATAATGGTCAAGTTTGGTCAAACCTTAAATCCCTACAAATCCCTGTATATCCCCGTTACTCATAACAAGGGCATCGCATCCCAATTTCTCTTGGCATACCATGCTGAAAGTGTTACATTCGTATATTGATACAAGCTACATTCACTGATAAAGACACTTCAACAGTGAAAAACTTTCAAATAAACATGCACAAACAAAATTTTCTCTGATAAAAGACTGTCTCTTTTGTTTAAGTTTAAAGCTGCCCATTCTCTGTTCATGGTGGAATACTCTAACGTCTCAGATGTGGTTAATATTTATTGCACTTCTAAAGAAATGCACATTAATGACTTGTCAGGAGCAAATTTAGCTGAAATCTTTGACGAATATATTTTAGGGTCAGTTGCTAGCTATTTTGACTGCAATTGTAACACCATAACAAATTTGGATTAAAATATATTCACTAGTTGTTTGACTGTGTAAGAATAAATTATCACATAAAAATTTACAAAGTTTGCTTTTCTTCACATTTATATTCTACATGTTGTTATTTGGAAACACTTCTTTCTACCATATATACATGTTTTATCGCATGTGCAACCAGTGTAGATCCAGATCAGCCAGCTCATCCATATCATATGATCAGGATCTGCAATGTTCCCCTTTTTAGTCAGAAATAACCAAATGAATATAAACATGAACAGTGTAGATCCAGATCAGATAGCATGGATGTACAAGTTGATAAGGATCTACACTGCTCACTCACACCATTTAGGCATATATATGGAGGAGAGGCTGAATATATTTGCCCTAATATGTGACCAGGCACCTTTAACGTGGTAACAAGAAAACTGTCTTCAAATGCATTAACTCTGTACCAGAGCCCGGTATTTCTGCTCAGCCAGCAGATTTCATTGATGTTAGTACAAATAACTGCCTGAATTTTGGAAACTAGCCTTTTTTTTTATTAAATTTTGGTAAAATCTTCATTTGTTTGTTTTGTGAAGTAGACATGTTTTTTAAGTTGCTATTATTTAATTTAAAAAAAGGTAAGGTCATAAAATATTTGTTCAGACCAATGGTTATACACTGAAATGCCCACTTTTATTACAACCACTATTGGGTCTGGGAAAAAATGGTCTTAGTAGTAGTGATGAGGGGTCTCTATTTTGGGGTGGAATACAGGGCATTTTTTTAGTAAACCTAAAAGATTATAAACCCGACTTTCAGGTACAGCTTCCTTTACTTACATGGTTATATGCACAGTTCGATCTTTGGCTATGGGTATCTGCAGAAAATTCTTTCAGTAGGTAGCACAGGGGAGCTATATTCAAATTTGACGAAGATTTTGGCCAGAAAGTTGGAAATTATCATGCAACTACCCTAAAACCCCCAAACCAGACCTCTTTTTGGAAATTTTGCAACCGACCCTGTAGCAGTTAACATACAATGCAAATTCAGGGCCCAAGATTATAAAAACTAAGATTGGAGACCAGTTTCAAATCTCATGCATCTGATTGGCTGAAATGGAGACTGGTCGCCATTTCAGCTAATCAGATGCTTGAGATTTGAGACTGGTCTCCAGATTTAGTTTTACGATATTGTGCAGAGGAGGTAATTCAAGTAAGAAGTGCAGTATTTGTGCTAAAACTGGCCAACCACCCACCAGGGACTGGTAATTTCATATACAGTAGAATCCGCTTATTTGAATAGTCTATTTGTCAGGATCCTCGATTCAATTAAGCGGAGTATCATAAAAAACGGAGCTTACAAATTCTCAGTTTCGTCAGTGGTGGGTGGGGTAATGCGCTCAGAAATATATTCTGCCATCATGTTTAATAAAATCCGGTTTGAAGATAACTAATAATATGTAAATGGGCTGTGTATACGTTTGATTCGTTTGACTTTGCGCCGTTTCAAAAAATTTTCGTTTTGCCGACATAGTCGACTCATTTTCTTTCGTAACTTTTCGTATCCGAAATTCACGATCTTTATCCGATTACTACACCACTATCTTTTCTTTGAAGAGTAATTATCTCGCTTGGGGCGCCAAAACGTTGCGTATACGATATTTTAAAACCCATCCTAATAAAGATTTGTTTGCATGATCTAAATAACGTTCAAATTATCGAGCAAGTATGGCTAAGTTTATTTGTTATTTGATTTTTTTCTGTTTCTTTTGTTTAAAGATTAATCTATTTTTAGTCGGGAATTTCCCGGTTTCCTGAAAACGTGATCATCTTATGAACGTAAATGAAAATTCTCAATGCGGGGAAACCCGTTTTGTGACGTCACTGCTATAAATGTATACTGTAAACACAATTATGCGTGCCAGTGAACGGAAGTCATTATGTAACACAGGTGATGAACAATGACAGATTTATCGAGTTTACCGGATATTGAACATTGCCTTGGGGCAGAAAATTGTGAATTTCAAGTAGGATTAGCGTTGTAAGGCGTTTTAAGGTGGGAAAGTGCTATCATAATAAACGAAATGCATGCGGTGACCTATTCAAATAAAGATACTTTTTATCATTGAAATAGATAGAAATGGTTTTGTGTTTTAATATTCTACTATAATAAGCGAAATATTCAAATAAGCGCTATTCAATAAAGTGGATTCTACTGTACCGGTACATTACTGTTGGAATAATACTTCTTAAAATCTCGTAACTAAGGTGGGTGTCTAGACTAGGATCATTTTTTAACGAAAATCTTCCAATTGTGTTTGGCAAATTTCTTTCTTTGCCTGTAGTGATTTGAAGTTTCACACTTTTCTGCAACAAAGCAACAAATCTTCTTGGAAGTTTTGCAAGCATGCACTTTGTAACTTATTTGCGTAATTATTGGAAACAGAGACAACAAAAATCGTCCTTGTAAAATGTGAAATAGGATATTTTCTTTTAACAATATTCTCCATATAATTATACACATTTTAGATCCACACCAGACGTAATGTACTGGCTGATCTGGATTTACACTGTTCGCGTTTTGATTGTTTATATTATTTCTGACCAAAGAGTGAACAGCACAGACCCTGATCAGACAGCAGAGTGCTGGGTTGGAGGTTATAAAACTGAGTTTGGAAACCAGTCTCAAATCTCAAGCATCTGATTGGCTGAAATGGCGACTGGTCGCCATTTCAGCCAATCAGATGCTTGAGATTTGAGACTGGTTTCCATGCTCAGTTTTATAACCTTGGGCACTGGTTTATCTGAATCTAACTGGTTGCACATGCAATAAAATGCATTTATATGGTGTAAAGGGTTAAAAATAACAAGTAGTTGAAAGCAGTCTGAAAGTGAGGCCATTCACTCATTAAAATCATAAACTGGTTTCCAGGGCCCAAGATCATAAAACTAAGATTTGAGATCAGTCTCAAATCTCAAGGATCTGATTGGCTGAAATGGTGACTGGTCGCCATTTCAGCCAATCAGATGCTTGAGATTTGAGACTGATCTCCAGATCATACAACTGAGACTGGATAGCAGTCTCAAAATTGGTCCTTTTGGAGACTGGACTCAATTTCTTATTATGTCGGTGTGTCTTTTGGGGTAGTCATTACATGGGGTTTACTGTATATGAACTAAGAAGTGTTGAAGCTTAAACCAAGATTTGAAATGGAAACATTACAAATAGATGGAAAAGAACTTTGAAAACCACCAAACATGACAAATATTTTAAAAAATGCAGTAAAAGAAATGCATATTACTTTTTACACCAGAAATAAATTTACAACTGAAAAAATGAAAATTAATTTATCTGTCAAGTAATTGTCTTGCAATGTCATTAAAATCAATGTTTTGTATTTGGATGTGCATTATCATGTTTTCTATAAATGCACATCATTATCATGCTATCTGGAACCATCTCTTAAATCATCATTACACAAATACAACTTTCACACCTTATACCTAAATTGCCATCTGTTACAACAAAAATACTGCTGCACTTCTGTCTGCATCTCATAAAACCCTTTATGGCACGCCATTCTGATGTAATTTATTGTAGGAAAAACGAATAACTTTGATTCTACTTTGTTTGAGCCGTTGTTTAAAAACACTTAGATGCACACTCTTTTCTTTTTGTCCTTGGATCTCAGAAGTTTTTGCAGGGAAACTGCATAGCAAACAATATGATTCAACTATTGTAAAACCCCTAATAATGCAAAATAAGGGGTTACATTTTTCTTTCTGGATCCTTATTCTGATTTTAATGAAGTGTACAAGCTGTTGTTGTTACCTTAATCAATGTTAGTTGTTGAAAATCATGAATTTCAGGAACTGAGGTTTTTGGATGGAAGGCATTTTTTTTCAAAACTTACGATAGGGGCTGTGAATGCCTTCCTTATTAAGAATTTTATAGTCACTACAGTGAATAACTTCCTTATATGGTAGATACAGGGAATGCCTTTAATAGCAGCTGTAATAGTAAATGCTTTTTTGTAAATAATTTACATACGGTAGCTACAGTAAACCTTATATCATAGCTACAGTGAATGCCTTCCTTATATCATAGCTACAGTGAATACCTTCCTTATATCATAGCTACAGTGAATGCCTTCCATATATCATAGCTGCAGTGAATACCTTCCTTATATCATAGCTACAGTAAATCTTATATCATAGCTACAGTAAATGCCTTCCTTATATCAAAGCTGCAGTGAATGCCTTCCTTATATCATAGCTACAGTGAATGCCTTCCTTATATCATAGCTACAGTGAATGCCTTCCTTATATCATAGCTACAGTGAATACCTTCCTTATACCTTAGCTGCAGTAAATACCCTCCTTATATCATAGCTAAAGTGAATGCCTTCCTTATACCATAGCTACAGTGAATGCCTTCCTTATACCATAGCTACAATTAATGCCTTCCTTATATCATAGCTAAAGTGAATGCCTTCCTAATATCATAGCTGCAGTGAATGCCTTCCTTATATCATAGCTAAAGTGAATGCCTTCCTTATATCATAGCTACAGTGAATGCCTTCCTTATATCATAGCTACAGTGAATGCCTTCCTTATATCATAGCTACAGTGAATGCCTTCCTTATATCATAGCTACAGTGAATGCCTTCCTTATATCATAGCTAAAGTGAATATATCAATGACTTCCTTGTATCACTGCTACAGTGATATTCCTTGTAATTTAAGTACAGTAAATGCCATCCTTTTATCATATTAACAATGAATGCCTTCCTAATATCATAGCTAAAGTGAATGCCTTCCTTGTATCATATCTACAGTGAATGCCTTCCTTATATCATAGCTAAAGTGAATGCCTTCCTTGTATCATAGCTAAAGTGAATGCCCTCCTTGTATCATAGCTACAGTGAATGCCTTCCTTGTATCATAGCTACAGTGAATGCCTTCCTTGTATCATAGCTACAGTAAATGCCTTCCTTTATCATAGTGACAGTTAATCCCTTCCTGATACCATAGCCACAGTGAATGCCTTCCTTATACCATAGCTACAGTGAATGTCGTCCTTATACCATAGCTACAGTGAATGCCTTCCTTAAACCATAGCTACAGTGAATGTCATCCTTATACAATAGCTACAGTGAATGCCTTGCTTATACCATAGCTACAGTGAATGCCTTTCTTATGCCATAGCTACAGTGAATGCCTTCCCCGTATCATTGCTACAGTGAATGCCTTCCTTGTATCATAGCTACAGTGAATGCCTTCCTTATATCATAAATACAGTGAATGCCTTTCTAATATCATAGCTACAGGGAATGTCGTTCTTATATCATAGCTACAGGGAATGCCGTTCTTATATCATAGCTACAGGGAATGCATTTCTTATATCATTGCTATTGGAAATGCTTGTTTTATGGTAGCTATTGTCAAGTCTTCCTATATAGAACATTATATCATAGCTACAGTAAATGCTTGTCTTATGGTAGCTATGTCAAGTCTTCCTTACATAGAACATGCAGTGTACTTACATAAGCCTGGAGCTGCTGGCAAGATTTCTTTCTCCACCAAATCCATCAGTCACTGTCTTTGGAGTGACCTCAATTGCTAAGGAACACACTGACGTCTTCGCTAACAGTGCATCAAGGATATCAATGTACACATTTACTGAAATAGAAAAAAGAATTCATTATTACAGGTAGCTGGTTGGAATTTCTGTTGTTTCTTGACGAGCGACGACAATGGGTCAGTGCTAAAATGTCTTTGTTGTCAAAGAAAGCATCATCAACATCTAGCGAAATTACTATTTACTAACAAAAGAAGATATTATCAAACACTGTGACTTAGCAACATAATCAGCAACCATTTTCTATTTAACCCTCTCCTCCATTATATGCATTTTTAAGCATGTGAGACCAGTATAGATCCAGATCAGCCGGCACATCCGTGGATCTGCACTTGTCGCTTTTTGGTAAGAAATAACCTAATTTATCAAATAGCGAACAGTGCAGATCCTGATCAGATGGCACAGATGTTGCCGGCTGATCCGGATCTACACTGTTCGCCCACGCAATAATGGTCTGTCTATGGAGGAAAGGGATAATCTACAGAAAGCATTTTCTTAATAATCATCAACAACTATTTTCAAAATAATTGAAATCAACTTCTTTCTTACTAATCAGAAACTTTTTTCTATGTAACCACCAACCATTTTCTATATAATCAGCAGCCATTTTCTATATAGTCAGCAACCATTTTCTATATAATCAGCAACCATTTTCTCTTTAATAAACCATTTCTGTTATAAACATTATCAACCATTTTCTATTTAACCAACAATCACTTTCGAAGATATCAGCAGCAACTTCTTTTCCTATAATCGCAGCAACATGTTTTCTATATAAATATAACCAGCAACCATGTTCTGTATAACTAGCAACCATAATCAGCTTTCATTTTGATACAATAAGAATCCATTTTTTATATAATGAATTTTTCTAAATCATTAGCTACCATTTTCTATAGAACCAGTACCAACCATGTTCTTTTTTATCAATATAAACCATTTTTAGTGTTAATCAGCAACCATTTTTAGTGTTAATCAGCAACCATTTTCAATTTAATCAGCAACCATTTTCTATTAAATAAACCATTTCTTTGATAATAATTATCAACCATTTTTAATATAATCAGCAACCATTTTCTATTTAATAAACCATTTCTTTGATAATCATGATCAAACATTTTCAACATTATCAGCAACCATTTTCTATTTTTTAAATCATTTCTTTGATAATCATTATCAACCATTTTCAATAGAATCAGCAACCTGATTTTCTATAAAATGAAACTTTCTATATAATCAGCAATCATTTTCAATATAATCAGCAACCATTTCAATATAACATGAGCAACCATTTTTTAATATAACCTGAGCAACCATTTTCTATATTTTTTAATGAACCTATAAATAAACCAAAAAATAGATTACCTTTCTGTCAGAGAAATATAAATCACAGAACTCACAGAAGACTGAAATAACACACCCCAGTTTAGAAACCAAAACTAATGCATCAGTATACAAAAGGAAATCTACAGTGAGATAGAAAATCCATATATCGGTCCTCTACGTATACAATATACATCAACGTTGATGCATCCCAAATAAGACTATATATACCGCAGTTCGCCTCAATATCAAGATTAAGTAAACCATATTTCAATCCTTCTCGAGGAGGAATGTTAATATAGGAGCTTCCGAAGTAATCTCTGTTTGAATGGAAGTCACCGACTTTGTATGACCATCTCATTGCGGAGAAACTAAATTGCGTACAGAGACAATCAATATCGGAGGCCAATTAACACAAAAACCCTCTCAGTGTGATTTGTTATCAATGATAAACGTAAACACATTTTTTTGCCTTTTTTTATAATTAAACAAATAATTGTACTATTTAAAAATAAATTTCAATAAGATATGCCATTATCATCTAAATTTACCTCCAAATTAATAATTAAAATATCATAAAATTTCTAAACTTGGCATTACGAACATCTTATTTATACAGATAACAATGCTTTCATGTAATGGATTGCAAACATTTTTTTCATTATGGTAAATGGTGAAAATAAGGAGAAAAATAGAAAACTCAAAACACCTGTTACGGAGTATTTTATTAATTAACATTTTTTGCAAAACTGTACTAACTTCTACGTCAGCTTCAATGTAGTTACATCAGTCTCGTGTGCATTCCTCGTAATGTTAAAAATAAATTAGCAACCCAATCACTGTATAATGGCGAACACTGTAACTACATACCTTATCAAGCATTTAATTGATCTAATTGTAGTTATTTTAAGATCCTGATCTTAAAAGGCCAGCAATTTCTCATTCATCACAATTAATTGACTGGGCGAGTAAACATGTAAATATATTCACAAAATGGTAATGCAATACTGAAATTGATTATGTTTACAAGGATAGAAGGGAATTTTCCCTTTTCACTGAAATAATGAGTTTTCGAATCAAACCTTGGTTACATTATCTTTAATTTTAAGTCTTGACATCCGCAACCAGGGCTTTTCATCCATATATAACAGCGGCCTGTATAAGGCAACTTCCCAAATGAAAAGTGTAGTACTTTTTCCCAACTGTGGCAGAGACTCTTCCCAAAATGCCGGGCAAGAAGTCCAAAAATAGATAAAAATCCTCTGAGAGGAGTTTAAAAATTGAAGTCTGAAAAATAAATTGCTTTAAAAAAATAAATTTAAGTTGAAAATACTAATTACTATTCAAATCTATCAACTAGTACCCATCACTCAATGAATTTTGTTTTCCCAAAGTAAACAATTATCGCGCATAAATTTCCCAATTTAAGGCCAGGGCCTCTTTCCAATTTCCTAATGAAAAGCCCTGCGCAACTTTGCACTAAATTTGTTAAACACTAAACTCCATGGATACACCTTTTATTATGATGCATGACCGGTGTAGATTCAGATCAGCCAGCAAATCAATGCCATTTGATCTGGATCTACAATATAAGCCTTATCCATATATATAATATCGTCAGACACCATCTACAACTACCTGTCAATAAGTTTTCACTTTTAACACATTACTCCATCATATTATATAACAGGATTTTATAGCCTGTGCAAACAGTATAGATCCAGATCAGCAAGCACATTCTTGCTATCTGATAAAATTTAATATGGAATATTATAACAGAATGCATTCTGTAGCTTTTTATTTTATGAATTGGGTATGTAAACAATATCGCGCGAGACCAAAGGTAATACGAACCTACAGAATGTATACTGTCATAATGTTCCTTTTATTATATACCCTTCTCGCTCAAAACAAATTTAAATAAACAACAAAATTTTAGTCAAAAATGTGGTTTACATAATAGCAGAAATAAAAATAGTAACCCGATAGTAAATTTATGAATGGCGTAGAAAATTTATGAATGACGTAAAAATACCGTAACTTTCGTAAAACTGCGACGGAAATTTCCTATTTTGGAGTTTGTTATGTGCCGGAAAATTACGACAACCTAGTGTGACATAGTATATTACGTCACATACAACACGGAAAGCTGTACATTAATCGAATTTGTTTGGAATTTCTAATCTGACAAGTTGTATCAATTTTGCGGATTAACGATGCACTATGCTAAAATCATTAATGGGTATATAATAAATAAATCTATAATGGTCAATTCTTGGTCAGAAATGGTTCAAAAAGCAAACAGTGTAGATCCTGATCAGATTTCTCAAATGTTTACACTGTTTACCCATGGAAAACAGCCAAAGATATAGGCTTAGTACTTTGATTGTAGTGTCATTCAACAGAACCCTAAACCCTTCCATATGTACACATTTTTATGCGTGCATGTGTTCAGGATCTGACGTGTTCACCTTTTGACACAGATGTGCCAGCTGATCTGGATCTACACTGTTCATCCATGCCATAAAGGTGTGTATATGGAGGAAAGGGTTAACAAAAACACCCCTGGAATTTAGGAAATGAACAACCCAGGTCGAGATTTAGCAACTCTGCACAACTACAGAATCGAACATTCTTTAAACGGTTAAGATTTATTGAGTAACCCTGTCATTGGTCATTATAATGCCTCACAATTGTCAACGATTCTGAAAAATCTGGCGGCCCCATTCACGTAACATCTGTTGCCGCATTTACATAAGCCACTTATCAGATAAACCACTCTGTTTAAAGAAAATCAATTACTTCCTGGTAATTATAAATAATTTTTCTACCAATCGTAACTAAAGGCCAGAACAATTGAATATCCGATTTCAAGGTCCTTTGGTATGAGCATAATATTAATTATCTTCTCCTATTTAATTTAAGTTGCCCTTTAGATGATCAGCGGCAACAGGTTTTGATTAATTTTCTCTCAAATGAACAATAATTATGACTTTAACTCGTTGAACTTATAAAAAACATAGGGTATCATTCAGTAGTTATCATTTATAGCAAATCATAGAGAATCAAAGTAGTTCCATAATTATGATTTATATCAAATTAAAGGGAGCTGATGGTCATTATCGAAACATAAAACTTCTATCAGGTAGACTGAGAACTTGCAGCCCTGGAGTAAATAACGAAGCATGTTCAAAACATTATAAACTAAAACTTCTAACAGGTAGACTGAGAACTTGCAGCCCTGGAGTAAATAACGAAGCATATTCAAAACATTACTAGAATGGAGGAAGTGGTGGAGAGTCAGACTCCAGATCCTGAGATTGCAGGTTTGAATCAGTCATAATCTTAACTTCTAACAGGCAGACGTAGAACTTGCAGCCCTGGAGTTGATTACTAAGCATATTCAAAACATTACTAGCATGGAGGAAGTGGACTGGGGGTAAAGCGTCAAGACTCCAGATCCTGAGATTGCAGGTTTAAATCAGTCATAATCTTAACTACTTACAGGCGGACGTAGAACTTGCAGCCCTGGAGTTAATTAGGAAGCATATTCAAAACATAACTAGAATAGAGGAAGTGGTCTAGGGGTAAAGTGCGGACTCCAGGTACAGAGATTGCAGGTTTGAATTGAACAAAGACTGAGGTTCTTCTCCAGTGCCCAAGGTTATAAACTGAGCAGGGAAACCAGTCTCCAATCTCAAGCATCTGATTGGCTGAAATGGTGACCAGTTGCCATTTCGGCCAATCAGATGCGTGGGATTTGAGACTGGTTTCCATTCTCAGTTTTATAATCTTAGAACCAGAGAGCAGTCATAGAGTATGACATTTGGAATAATCCTTTACTCCATATATATGTGCCTTTTATGACATGGGCGACCAGTGTAGATTCAGATCAGCCGGCACTTATATGCCAATTCTAATCAGGATCTACTCTGCTCAATTTTTAGTCAGAAATTAATAATCTAATAAAAAATCAAAAGCAAACAGTAAATATCTTGATCGGATGGCACAGACTTACTGGGCTGAAGGTTATAAAACTGAGTTTGGAAACCAGTCTCAAATCTCAAGCATCTGATTGGCTGAAATGGCGACTGGTCGCCATTTCAGCCAATCAGATGCTTGAGATTTGAGACAGGTTTCCATGCTCAGTTTTATAACCTTGGGCACTGGTGTCTTGAATAAATAATATAAAATTTAGTTGAAAATTGAGTTAAAGGATAACATTGATTGAGATAATTGGGTCTAGTAAGCTTAACAACATAAAAGAGAACAAAAACTTTTCTGGTATTTTTTTGTATAGTATGAACATATTTAAACTGTATTACTCATTCAGTCAACGACAAGTTTTCATCCTTTTTTTATTATGGCAGTTTTACCCACAAACCAACTTCATTCAACATATTTTAATACCAAATAAATCAATGTAAAAAATTTAATCAGGCCAAAACTTCAATCATTTCTTGGATGGAAAAAAAACAACCCTCATAAAATTCTTAAGGAGAAAAACTCATAAAAAAAATCTAAAGATATTTTACATCAATGGAACGTAACCAAGTTTATTCTTCTGAAAACCATCAAATGAAATTATTTCTTGTATCTCCGACCATCCACCATTATAAAATGTTTCGAAAGGCGAGTTTATGCCTAATGGGGTATTTGGAGAACATTGTATCCGATCTTAAAGCCATCTCCGATCAATATTTCTGATTACCAATCCGCCATTTATATGGTCCACATAAAGATAACAACAGCTTCTTGATTATTGTTGTAACCCATTGTACGTCAACTAACTGAGATATGTGAGCGGAAACTTGTTGACATTGCCTGGAACAGCAGCACCGAAATAGCTGGATCGACAAACCTATAAATAGTTTGAAAATAATCTCTATTCTGGTTAACATTTATGGGCCCATTAATTCTGTCCTAAAAATAATTGAGATTCTATCGAGTTTAATTAATCATCATCTTTGAAACATCCATGACAAATTGTTTCCCTAGAAACTACTGATTATGCAATCTCATAATTTGTTAACTTCTGCCAAATCTATGCTTTGCATTTATTACTATGGCTAAGAATGAGAGATAACTAGTGCCTTACTCTTACAACTTATCCTTGTGTCCAGTTTGTTGAGTAACACATTTCAATAAATATAAAATGTTGTTTTTTTCTGCTTTAGTGAGTTACTGACAAACAACTATGTCACTGTCTGAATATTTCAAAAATTAATGTAAATTTCCCTTTTCATTGTTGACCTTGACCTTTGGCCTGTTGAACCCCACATTGATAGAAGACATCTACTAGTCATGACCAACAAATCTACCGAGTTTGAGGACACAAGACCGACATTCTATAGTTATTAATAAGACAAGAATTTTGCATTTAAATCATATTGACCTTGCTTGACCTTTGACCTGATGACAGCAAAATCAAGGCCATCTACTTGTCATGATAAACAATCTATCCTACCAAGTTTTAGGAACCAAGACTCCAACATTCTCTTAGTTATTGATAAGACAAGAATTTTGCAACTAAATTGAAAGCGAAATCAATAGAAGCCATCTGCTTGTTATGATCTTGAACCAACCATCCTACCAAGTTTGAGGAAACGTCTATGGCATTCTCTAGTTATTGGATGGACATGAATCGGGCTAGGGACAGACAGATCAACATATCCCTACTGTAAAGGTGATTGGGGGGGGGGGGGGGGGTGAAAAGAAGTGTATTAAAGAATTATTGATTTCAATTTTAATTTCACTTTGACATATGAAAATCAAGAATAAAGGATTATCCAACAGAATGGCCTTTTGGAGTGGAAATGAGATGTTTACAATTAACTTTGCTATCCATGAACTGGTTTAATTCCAAGAACTGCATATAAACGAACCCAACAGTGCTTAAATCTTGATTTTTATCTGACAATTACTGTTAATTGTTTTCTCCCAGAAAAAAAAGAAAACAAACCTATATAAAATCGGCATTTTTCATGAAAACTAATTTGGACAAGGACAATTTATTATATCCCGCTGTATTATATTTACTTTGGCACGATGCGAGTTAAATCTGGCGGGAAATCATGCAAATTTGCTTGAAAGAACGTGAGCAAATTGTTAAACCGTCTATATCGCAAGTTTGTCTACGAACATCCCGATCAATCACGGAATACCATCCATCAAACTTATATCCGTTATCAGAGCAAGGCGATCTGCAGGCAACCGATTGGCGATGACAACGCCAAATTGATATAGCAAATATCATAAGATGGTAACCATAGCAACAGATATGATGGAATGGGACATTTTCGTTTTTTATTTATACTTTGACAGCAAACTCAAGCATGACTCAAAAGGCTATATGGATAAATTGCCTAAACAAATAATGCTAGTAAAACAAATTGGTTGCCATGGCAATATAAATAAAATAATGCATCGGAGATGGAAATCGCTTGAAATCAGTGGAAATGAAAAATGTGCATGACTTCGAAATGATGTTACAATATAAATCTTATTTTGATTCGTATCCTGAAATCAACAAGTTTTGTCGTAAAATCCCTCAGGAAATGGAAATTCAGAGAGTTAGATTCTAAAACTGTAAATTAAATGGAAGATAGCAAACAAATCCATTAATTAAATAAATAAACAATTATTTTCAAAAAATTTCACAAATAAATACAAATGTAATAATTTTCAGTTTTATTAAATGCAAGGGAAAGTAGTTTATCCAGTTAAAATCATTGCAGAGAGTAAAATATTAGTATATAAACTTATTAGCACCAAAGGCATAAAGGGATATTAATTTTTGCAATCACATTTTAGTTTCTGCATAGGAAGTTTATATGATTTATGTTTTATTAAATCTGCCAAAGGAGATCGTATCTATTAATTATTATATCACTGTAACTTTATGGGTTACCGAAAAATTCTGAATGCATTTTCCACAACAGCCAATGAATTAACCCTTTACTCCATAAATATGCATATTTTACGCATGTGCGACCAGTGTAGATCCAGATCAGCCGGCGCAGATTAGCCTTCTGATCTGGATCTACACTGTTAACTTCTTGGTAAGAAATAACCCTATAAATCAATAAGCAAAATGTGTAGATCCTGATCAGACAGCAGAGATGTGCTGGCTGATCTGGATCTACACTGCTCTGACAGCAGAGATGTGCTGGCTGATCTGGATCTACACTGCTCTGACAGCACAGATGTGCTGGCTGATCTGGATCTACACTGCTCTGACAGCACAGATGTGCTGGCTGATCTGGATCTACACTGCTCTGACAGCACAGATGTGCTGGCTGATCTGGATCTACACTGCTCTGACAGCACAGATGTGCTAGCTGATCTGGATCTACACTGCTCTGACAGCACAGATGTGCTGGCTGATCCGGATCTACACTGTCTGCCAAACAATAAAGGCATATTTACAGAGTAAAGAGTTAAAGTACTGTGCCCAAGATCATAAAACTAAGTTTTGAGATCAGTCTCAAATCTCAAGGATCTGATTGGCTGAAATGGCGACTGGTCGCCATTTCAGCCAATCAGATGCTTGAGATTTGAGACTGATCTCCAGATTTAGTTTTATGATCTTGGGCACAGCACATATTATAAATGTTAATGTTCACGATTTTACGACCATAATTGTTCGTTACTGCAAGTACCCCTTTGATACCTTGCAGTATTAAATGAATGATGTTTAAACTTTTTAATGTCAGATCTTTGAATGACTTTAAGTAATTTATTAATAAATTTGCAAAAAGCACACAAAAATATAATACTATATTCCATTCCAATGCTTATTAAACCTTCATCTGGGAATATCACATAAACAAAAGAAATGCTGTGATGTTGTCAAAATGGCACATTTAAGCCACCTTGATGTTGCCAAAAATTGGCAGAGAATGAGTTATAGTTATAAATTCATAATCTTAATTACTGCATTACTTTTTATTTTGTTATTATTATTTTTAATGACTTAAACAAAAAAAAAGTGTTCTCGTGCATGTATTCTGTGTTGATTCCCAGTTTTGTGACAAAACTTGTGAGTCAGCGTAAAGCTTTCCTGCCTCGGCTTCTCCAAGATTAAATCTTTTTCATGTGTTGCGTGCAACCATTGCGAAGAAGTGTCTTGTTATTGGTTAATTGAGATTGTGACAAGCTGATTGCGGTCCCTGTTCCTTTTACGCATTGATTGAAAATCGAGAGCATTTTCTTTATTTTATGTCACTATTTTCCGCAGCTGATCAAATTTACACTCCTCAACTTCATTTAGCTATGAAATAGAGATTAAGTCCATATTTGTGTTCAATTAAGGTAGTATCGCCGTAACTATGGCGACAGAAGATAAACAATGTTTTATCTGTGGTGTTTTGCTGGCTGGATTGATTTGAATACTGTCAATAATTTGTTCATAGCATCAGTTGCAATCATTAAACAGTCTGACTGGTTTAATTGAAACTGCCATTCTCTTACCACTTCATATGGTGATAAACCCATAATAACTGTCTTTTCAAGTGAGGGATCAATCAACCAATAATAGCAGACTTAGGGAACATTTCAGGTACTTGCAGTTGAAGGTATATTTGTCCATGGTAAACAATACAAGCAGGAGTTTCTTAAATGCCATATTGCAGGGTCAGATGCAAGATTTCCAGAAAGAGGGTTCATTTGAGGCAGTCTAAGGGTAGTTATATATAAGTATCATGCATGAGTGTGAGGTGAAGATGGAAAAATCTGTCACCGAGGGTTAACTGTTTTGCGGGAACGAGGCTCTGCCGAGTTCCCGCCAAAACAGTTCACCCGAGGTGACAGATTTTTCTATCTTTACCGAATGTCTCATGCAAGATACTTTTTCTTGCATACCTTTTATTATTTATCATTTCTGTGTATGTATACAAACATTTTTATTTTCCTTATGCTGAAATATTGACATTCACGTGACTCATTCTACATGGGGGGTGTAAGATCGAAATTTCCTACACGAGTGAAAATACTGGATGACCTGATCTGGTATGCAAGAATGATAATTTACAACTTCCTGGCCCAAAATTCCCATCAAAATAAATACTGCTGTCACAAGAGGGGATTCATGCAACCCTACTGTACGTCATCTGGATTTGTCTCTTGACTGCTTGCTGACTGGGAAAGGGAGTGGAAAGGTTGTTTAGTTACTGTTCTTAGAAATATTCCATCCAAGTAGATTCAGACAGGGAAATGTTTTATCATTTTAGATGAAAATCGACTGATACCGTAAAACTCCTATAAAACACCCCCGAGGGTGTTACATTTTCTTAAAGGGGGCGCTTATTAGGAGATGTCTATGACTTTATAACTACACCCTAACCCTAACCCGAACCCTAAGTTGACAGGTAATGTCAAATAAAGAGTGTTTTTTTTAAAGTTAGTTAATGTTTTTTTTCCCTTAGGATATTTGAAAGATGAAATTATTCAGTTGTTTTCATAATAGTGTGTAATTTGAAGGAAATTTCGTAATACACTTTGATTAACTCTTCAGTACTTGGTAAGGGTAAGGGTTAGATTGTCCTATAAAGTCATGGGGTTTGTTTATCAGGGACAGGACGTTTACTAGGAAATTTACAGTATATGACATTCTCTGGTAGCAGATTTACACGAATTATATCTCTTTAATACCAATCATCATGGGTGATTTCCCTTGAAATTTACAGATATTGATCACATCTATCAAATGTACATTTATTAGCTTATAAAAAAAGTAAGGAATTGTATATTATGAGATATTGCTGTTGTCCCAAAATTGGGCAAACAAGATCAGTGGACACTTCTGATCAGGATCTGCACTGTTTGCTTTAGATTCATTAGGATATTTCTGATCAAGAAGCAACCAGTATAGATCCAGATCAGATGACACAGACTTGCAGGCTGATCTGGATCTATACTGTTTGCACATGCCATAAAACTAGAATGTATTTTATCACCTAAGTGTAAAAATGGTATACAGTTAAACCCCTCATTAAGACCACCTTTCTAATAAGACTACTACCGTAATTGTTTGAATATAAGCCTCACTTTTTCCCCAGAATTTGGAGGTAAAAAGTTGGGGGTGCGGCTAATACACAGGTTAGGCTGCTTATACATTTTGTTAAAGCCATTTTCATCTGTTCTATCATGTTTGGGGGCGGTGCGGCTTATACATGAGTGCGGCTTATATTCGAACAATGACGGTATTTCGATGTCCCTTTTACAGTTCTGCACTATTCTCTACCCTATATAAAGACCACACCACAAGGCCACTTTTTCCCAGTCCCGATGTCGGTCAACATAGCGGGGTTTCACTGTAACTACTTGTTTCAATGGTACTTACACTGTTCTTGCACTAAGCTGAGGTATATTATGGAGAAAAGTTAAAAACATGTTATATTTTGAACTTTGTTAAATTTATATAACCTACAAGTTAACATTTTAACAAAAAACTACTTTTGTCTCATGACTAAACAAATGTTTTAACATTTATATATATAGGAAAACAAGCAACTTTGTGCAATAACTCAACAGATGCTTAGACGACATCGCCAATAAGAAATTGATGAATCGCTTGTGACAATCGTACCACGAAAGTCCCCACTCAATCATGGGATATCCTAGGATCGTAGACTGGTTTTTAAGCTGATTTCAACCATACATCACTACTAGTGTCAAGCACAAAACCAGTCAAGCACCTAAAAAGGACACTTCCTAATCAAAAAATGTGCCGCAGATTTTCTTAGAGCTTTTAAGTGAAATCCTGGTTACAAAAAAAAGACCAAAGACGTCCTAATGTTTGCATTTCATGTACTTGATATAAAGGTGTTTTATTCCGGCTAAACAATACATCGCCATCTTAACAGCAATAAATGATGGGAGCATCCATTATAATTGACAGAATCTTGGCCCGTCTATTATTGAAAACAATTGAGCGAACATCTCTGGAAAAACAACAAACAAAATAAACAACTATTAATGAGATCTGGCATGAAAGTCAATATATAATTATAAGGCGGCTTTTCAATACATCAAGATATTACAGACTGATGTTTATCTAGCTAAATTTATTAAATGGAATCTTCTTTCTTTTGATTTTGTCCTTTCCATTCTAAGTTCCAATGTGAGTTTTGCGTAAAAATGACAGAATTTCTATAACAGATTCACCCCCTCCCAATTCAGTTTACATTGACCTCTGCTGCAGTTAACTGACATTTGAGAAGTGATGATTCTTGTAGACCCTTTCTTATCTTAACAGTTCTACAAGCCAAATATGCACATGCAACCAAATACAAGGTCAGATGCAAGATTTCGAGAAACAGTGCCCAAGATTATAAAACTGGGCATGGAAACCAGTCTCAAATCTCAAGCATCTGATTGGCTGAAATGGCGACCAATAGAAAGATTTTCTAGAAACATATATTTTGACTCTTGGTCTGCCAAACATTATTAATGACACAAGTTCAACAAATGTGGATCTGCATCTTTATTGTAGACCCACATAAACACTGATTATTATGCATTTAGCGGAAAATAATTTTTAATATTGTCAAAATATATTACCTTATCTAAAACAGTAAGGGGAAAACCAAAATGAATTGACAATTGTTTTCCAAAACTGTGAAAAATATAACCGAAGAAACATTCTGCATATTCGTATGGCACGGCTTAATTAGAAAACAACCCTAACGAAATATGAATGAGCTTAACCAATTTCAATGAAAGCCATGTCCATTACACTAATTGATTTGTTTAACGGTGATAATGTAGCCCTTAATTAATAGACAACTGTCCACACAGATCCCTCGATAATAATCTTGTTTTCATGGTTTTTGTCAAATCCATAATTTCCCATAGTTGCACATACTTCTATTACTCCATAAATAGTTGTTACTGTACAGGGGAGATTTCCTAGACATATCTAGAAGAGATGGTATTACTATGGTATCATTTTTTTGGCACAAGTTTAATTTTTGCTTATTTTTGCTAAGGTTTATGCACAGATTTAAACCCCAAGCAAAGCAACCCATTTACTAATAGGCTTTCATAATTATAAACATTACAATTGCGGGAATTAATTCCCTTACGCAAATAATATAATCATCAGTGGCTATTACGTAAACATTTGCCCCCAAGCCACCCCTCTGTATTAACTGAAACCCATTACTATTATCTATTACTTAGATTAAACAATTTTGATCATTCAAATGCCCTTGATATTTAGAACCTTTCTTGGTCCCAGAAAATCCCTGTTTGACTCTGGAAAGATATTTACCAAAACAAAATATGGCTTTTACTGGAAATGCCTGATATAGATCTTTTTTTTTGGCTCAAAATGTTGAAGTTCAACTGTGTTCAGGGCCCGGGTTTAACCCTTTCCTCCATAGATACACATTTATTGCATGGGCGAACAGTGTAGATCCAGATCAGCCGGCACATTCGTGCCATCTGATCAGGATCTAAACTGTTCGCTTTTTGATTTGTAAGCTGATCTGGATCTACACTGGTCGCACATGCCTAAAAATGCATATATATCCAGGAAAGGGTTAAAATGACTCTTGAAGGTGCCTATTCACAGATCAAGGATGAATACTCTTATGCCTCGGAGGTGGTTAATATTCAATGTACTACTACATAACGCCTTTAAATGACTTCACAGGAGTGAATTCTGCCAGAGTTTAAAACTAATCACTACATTCTAGGATTTGTTGTGAGTGAATTTTAAAGTGTTAGTAGCACTATGAAAACTTTGGCTTCAAATATACTTAAAAGAAGTTAAAAGAAGTTGCATTTCTTATTTGTTTAAGTATATATTCACTGGTATATTGGCTGAATGAGAATACTACATCACAATTACTTCGCTTACAAGTCAGAGTACTACAAATTAGATCTATATTTTACCCTTGCCTCTATAAATACGCCTTTTTACACATGTGCGACCAGTGTAGATCCAGATAAGCCAGCACATCTGTGCCATCTGATAAGAAACTGCACTTGTCGCATTTTGGTCAGAGACAATCTTATCAATCAAAAAGGAACAGTTTAGATTCTGATCAGATGACATGGATGTGCCGGCTGATCTGGATCTAAACCGTTCGCCCTTGCAATGTCTATGCGACTATGGAGGAACGGGTTAACCCTTTCTTCCGTACATATGCCATTATGGCATGAGCGAACTACGTAGATACAGATCAGCCGACTGATCAGGATCTAAACTGTTCGCTTTTTTATTCATTAGGTCATTTCTGACCACAATGTGACCAGTGCAGATCCTGATCAGACGGCACAAATGTGCCATCTGATCTGGATCTACACTGGTCGCACATGTGTAAAAATGTGTATATATGGAGGAAAGGGTTAAACTCTTCTAGCTGCAGTAAGGGCAATATGAAAAAAACAACCTCATAAAAACCTAAACAGAAACCTTAAAAGATAAAAAAGCCAGCTGACAGCATCCTGTATTTTAATTATTGTGTGATGAATCACTGTCATATTGTCAGAAACTATCAATTTGATTTCACGGAGAAAATCACTAGATGCCATTTAATAATAAGAAACAGCAGTCCAACCAAGCCATCAATGACTGGATGATTCTTTACCGTTTCCTCCATAGACATACCTTTATTGCGTGGGCAAACAGTGTAGATCCAGATCAGCTTGCATATCTGTGCTGGCTGATCTGGATCTACACTGGTGGCTTCTTGGTTAGAAATAACCTACTGAATCTAACAGAAAACATTTAATATCCTGATCAGAATGCATGGATGTAGTGGCTGATCTGATTTGATCTACAATGTTAACTTTTTAGATCAACTTATTTCTGACCAAAGGTGCCCGATGCTGTCTGATCAGGATATGCACTGTTCACTTGTTTGTCAGAAATAACCAAATGAATAAAAAAAAGCACAGCGTAGACCCTGATCAGCTGGCACTGATTACGGGGCTGATCTGTATCTCCATTGTCCGCCCACACAATAACGGCATATCCATTAAGTAAGGGTTTTTGGTAATTGTTCACCATCCTGGCAACATTGCACTGCACATTTTTGAGACAACTTTGGAGAATCTCTGCAGAATTCTTACAGACTAGATGTGCAACCACTCTTCTGTCATTTGTAATAATTCATTTCAACATTATTTCTCTATCATATGCTTTATTGTAATATTTATTAATAGACAATTGTCAGCAAAACTCCCGCCGGGATAGTTGAGCTTTCATGTTTCCCGTCACTGCATTATTTCCTAAAAGCACCAATAAGCTTGAAAATTCATAAACACAGGAGGATACAAGAAAACTTTTGACGCAGGGCATTAAGTCGGCGCCTGAAGAATTTTCATGTAGTAACAACCATGGCAAAAAATGGAAAGGCAATATATATATTATTGCACAAGCAAACAGAACCTTAAATCTATTTATGGTTATGTTGTTAGGATATTCATTGTTTGCTTTTTAAGTTATTGGTAGGGATGGGATCAAAGGCCAAAAGCAGTATTGCTGTTTTCGTTTTTTGGAAAAACAACTCTCATTAATTAATACATATCAGAACAAAAATACAAACATTTCTGAAATTATGCCATTATCCCCCCCACATCAAATTCCAAAAGTAAGCGCAAATATAGTCGACGGCCTCATGGGCCGCCGAATAATTACACAGTGGCTGCATAGTTAACACTTTCCTCCATGTGTAAGAGTTTTATCACAGGTATGACCAGTGTAGATCCAGATCAGCATGCACATCTACGCCACGTGATCTGAACTTGCACTGGTCACCTTGGTTAGAAACAACCTAATGAATATAAAATAACATGTAGTTCACATGATAATTTCCGACTTCACAGCCAAAATCAACTCGAAAATAAAATATTGCTGGCCAAAAGAGGGGTTTGAGCAACCCCACTGAACCCCTCTGGATCTGCCCCTTAAGTTAATTAAAGTTATCATCATCATCAGCAGCAGCAGCAGCAGCAAGTCTCTTTTAATCGGCGTGAATGTAATTGGATTCGTAAGAGAGGAGCAAGATGCTGTGAATGTTTCAGCAATTATTGAGTGCTCACTTGTTCAATTTACACACAAGTATAAAGAGTAACGTTAACGTCACGAACATTACAAGTATAAAGAGTAATGTTAACGTCACGAACATTACATCCTTTAGCGTAGTGCACAAGTTATCGGTACATAGTACAATCTCAACACTTTTCAATCAGTCTTTATTAATAGACAGTTCTCAGCATTACAGTCCTCAGAGAATAATTTGGCTTTCATGTTTTCCATCGCTGCAGTCTCTCCCCAAAGTCGTCAATACCAGTGTAATTGTATAAACATTTCAGGAAAGTACAAGGAAATAGTTGTTGATAGATTACAACAAAAGAAATTCAACACTGTATCTAATCTCAAAATGGTTTCTTAAATCAACAGAAATGGGGAAAAACAGACTCTGTTTTGCTAGAACTTTGACAAACACTGTCATGGCAACTTTTCACTCATTTTGTCAGAGACTGGCCTGTATCTACACTGTTGCAATAATGTGCCAGCTGATCTGGAATTTTACTGTTTGCACATGTTATAAAATCCATATACCGTATACCCCCGTTTTAGCGCCCCCGGGGGCGTAACATTTTATGCGAAAAAAATAATACCTTACAAGTTTACCGTTATTGTTAAAGTTGTGATAATAAAAAGTGTTTAACAGTTTTCAATTGATTTGTGTTGGAATAATACTGGATTATTGTCAGAAAAGGTAAGATCTAATTTAATTATTTGTACTTTTTTGTCAATTTTAAATGTCTTTCTGCCCCTGATTGAAAAATTTTAGAATGAAAAAGGGGAGGGGGCGTTTATTAGGGGGGGAGCGTTAAAACGGGGGTATACGGTATAGATTCAAAAGTTAGGCAAATTAGGAAAAACATGATTTAACTATAGGATATATGACAAACTACCCACAAAACTACTTATTTATCTCTTTGCTGAGACTATAGTTAACAGTGTAGATCCAGGTCAGCCAACACATTACCATAAGATCTGTTTCGTTTGATCCATCTGGTTATTTCTGACCAAGAAGCAAACAGTGTAGATTCTAATCAGACCTCACTGATGTGCCTGCTGATCTGGATCTTCACGTTCGCCCATACGATAAAAGCTATATATGGAATAAAGGGTTATTCACACCATTTTCCTTAATCACAACACTTGCACCAAAATTGATCATGTAAATTACCGCCAGCATCAGCAGCAGGTCTCGTTTTCCAGCATATCCTTTAATGTAGTCTTTATTAATAGACAATTGTCAGCATTAGAGTCCTCGGAGAATAATTGAGGTCTTTCATGTTTTTCATCAATGCAGTCTCTCCCGAAGTTGTCAATACCAGTGTAATTGTATAAACATTTCAGGAAAGAGCTGTTCATGCAGTAGAACCAACTATTAATTTCTGCAGAATCTGATGCTAAAATAACATCAACCAAAACTATTTTTCGCTATCTTTTTTGGAAAATTGATGTCATTATCACAGTTAAATAGTAATATTTTGCAAGTTATCACTTTCCTCCCTATATATACACATTTTTACGTATGTGCGGCCAGTGTAAATCCAGATCAGCCAGCACAGTCTGATCAGGATCTGCACTGATCGCATTTTGGTTAGAAATAAACTAACAAATCATAAAGCAAAGTGTACAGATCCTGGTCAGACGACATAAATCTGCAGGCTGATCTTGATCTACACTGTTCGCCCATGCAATAAAGGTGTGTATATAGAAGGAAAGGGTTAACTTCCATATAATCTGATGCTAAATAACACCAACCAATACTCGTTTTGGCTATCTTTTGGAAAGTTGATGTCATTATCACAGTTGCATAGTAATATTTTGCAAGATACGCTTTTCATTTTGCAAGTTCAATCATTATATTTTTCTCAAGTTCAATCGTTATATTTTACTCAAGTAAAACCTTTTATTTTGCAAATTTTTATACTTTGCAAGTTAACCCTTTCCTCCATAGACACACCGTTATTGCGTGGGCAAACAGTGTAGATCCAGATCAGCTGGCACATCCTTGCTGTCTGATCAGGATCTACACTGTTCACTTTATGATTCCTTTGGTTATTTCTGACCAAAATGGGACCAGTGCAGATCCTGATCAGACGGCACGGATGTGCTGGATGATCTGGATCTACACTGGTCGCACATGCGTAAAACATGCGTATATATGGAGGAAAGGGTTAAATTAATTTATTTTGCAAGTTCAATCTTTATGTCTTTGCAAGTTTAATGTTTGTATTTTGCAAGTTAAATCTTTATACTGCAAGTGAAAATTATACTTCTCCATAAATAAGATATTTGGACAGAGTAATTTTTTCTCATGATTTTACATTATTCTGATACCAGTTCTCTTGTGACACATCTGAAATGAACATTCATTTACTGAATTTTAAGGTTCTTCCCATTTCTCAATAAACATATTTAATTTTACTGAAAGATTTTAAAGACACATTTTAATAATGTTGGATATTTTCATGCAAATTTGTTTTATCAAATCTATATCTTAATGTAAATGTATAAAGTTTAACGACCGTTAGATCTGAATCTGATACCGATCTTTCTTAAACTTATCTACCCACATAATTTACCATAAAAAGCAATGAATTAACAATCTGATCAACAGAAATCGATTAATATAAAACCTTGTTTCAAGCAATTTGTTTTCCATTCAGTATCATTAAAATCTCGTAAAAGTCATTTCATACCAATTTAGCACAAATGCACCATTAATGAAAACGGTTTCACTCGTAACCCGCTTCACAAAGGGCTCCTTCTTTTCCCATAATTCAGCACACTGCGTGCCATAACAGGATTGAAGGTTTCGACAAATTTCAAATTTCACCCAGCATTTGAAAATAAAATCAGTCAAATTGTTCAATCGATTCGCACAAAGCCTATGATGCGAATTACCATAAAATTTACATTACATTATACAGCCTCGATACATTTAAACAGGATTAGTATAGTTTAGCATCTCTTATTTCACAAGCCTTATTTAACACACAAATAGATTTGAATATATCATTTGTAAATCCGAGACCGATTTACAATACAAAGTAGACCTTTGTGGTTATGAAATATTTAATCGTTACTTTTTTTTTCCAAGATTATATCGTAATTTTACTCCTACTGAATTTGTGCATGTTACTCGAGTACATTAAATTGAATAAAGCATTATAAACATATACTACGCATATATTACGCAAAATTATCTGAAGAATCTAATCATTCGATCAATTTTTATAATAGGCACGTATTAAGTGACCACATTAGCATCCCATTTGTTAGCAAATGGTTCACACAATGACCAGGGGTCAGAAGTTGAATTCAAATGGAAATAATAATAACCCTTTACCTGCGCTGATTTAATGGATTCAGCTTGCCATTGGTTCAATCTTTGTTCATAGGATTATTCATTTTAGAGAAATTAATTAACCCTTTATTGTGTGGAATATGGCTTTTATCTCATAGGTGGCCAGTGTAGATCCAGATAAGCCAGCATGTTTGTGACATAGGAAAGAATCTACACTGTTCACTTTTAAATTCATTAGGTTATTCAGACTACGAAGCATGCAGTATAGATAGGGATCAGATGGCACAGATGTGCTGGCTGTTCTGGATCAAAATCGCTCGTCCAGGCCATGCAATGCTAATGAATATGAAACTAGGTATCTTCATTTAAAAAAAGAACAGCGGTTTTATAAGTTCAATGTTGCCAGGCCTTGAAATTGGGAAAAACTCTTTCTAACAAATTTACTCTCTTGATCCATTATAACTGTAATTAGATGGTCTATCCTTATTCATTATTTTTCTATGTTGTTTTTTTATTGATTAAATGGGAAAACCAGCTCATAAAATGTGATATTTTGTTTTTGTTTTTGAAAGCCATTAATTTACTGGCACATATTTAGCATATTTCTTCTTTTTTGGGAGAGAAAAAACATGTCTTTTCTTAACATTGAAAATGAAGCCTTATCCTGGCCCCAAATTTAGACCGAGTCCATCCATTGATTCTGATACCTATACCCCTGGTTTAATTTGTGGCAATACAGAAAGACAATTTAAAGCCTTTGCATGAACTTCAAACAAATGGCCCATTTAAGGTATGCATAAATAATTAAACAATTAAATTTTATCATTTGGATACTTTCAAAACAAAGAACACTGTAACAGTGATGCTTATTCAATTAAACTTTTAATCCAAGGCTTTATCCAATAGGTAAACTTGTTGATCCAGATCAACTGGAACATCCATGCCATCTGATCAGGATCTACACTGTTTGCTTTTAAATTTTTGGATTATTTCTTGCCAAGCTGAACCCAGTGCAGATCTAAATCAGAAGGCACAAATGTGCCAGCTGATCTGGATTTACATTTGTTGCAAGTGTTGAAATACATTTATACATGGAAGAAAGGGTTAAAATTCCATAACTGCTGATACAATTATTACAACGTTCCCGACCATCATTTCGACATTGAGAATGTATAAAAGGGAATTAACTCTTACTTGACATCTTCAAACTGATTTATGTTATATTCAAAGGGAATTAACTCTTACTTCCTAACTATAACAGTAATAAACCAAGAAAATAGGTTAAGAAGCTCATTTCAAGATGAATTACTCCAGCTGAAAATGTCAAGGGAACAAAGGCAATCTAAATATACGATAAAAAAAATCTGGTCATCATGGAATAAAAACACTTCTTAAAGTCATTAATACGATTTTGGAGTCCCACAAAAAGATTTTTATGGTTTCTCATCGGACAGTAAGTCAACTACTCATCGTATAAAATCCCAAAACACTTAAATTGATGTTTGTACTGGAAATTGAGTCATATTAACATTTTACTCCATGGAAATGCTTTTTATCAAATGGGTCACCAGTGTAGATCGCAAATTCACAAAACACTTAAACTGATGATTTTTTCTGGAAAACAAATAATCCATTTACTCCAAAGATATGCTTTTCATTGTTTGGGCCACCTGTGTAGATCCAGATCAGTCCGCACATCAGCGCTTTTCATAAGGATCTACAGCTTACCTTTAAACTGTCTGTCAGGTTTTCCCGCCGGAAGCTTGAACATCAACCTGTTATTGACACCTCGGTACACAAGGATCCTCTCTTCTGATTGGTCCCTGGAAAAGCTTACTTCATACATTAGGGGCTGGTGCTGAAATGTAAAGAATTCATTCCTGATGTTACGACAGCTTAAATACAATCATGGACACCTTTAACTCTTTACTTCCATATACAAAGGTTTAAGTATTTTAGCCAATGTGTAACCAGTGTAAATCCAGATCAGCTGGCACAACTACACTATCAGATCTGGGTCTACACAGATCAGTTCTTGATCAGAAATAACATGATCAACAAAAGCAAACAACTCTTACACAGCCAGAGAAAAAATTTACACTGTGCACTTTTAGATTCATTATTCATATATTTATGACCATGAATTGACAAGTGTAGATCCAGATCAGATGGTACAGACAAGCCAGGTGATCTAGATTGCCACTGGCACATGTGATAAATCCTGTAAATCCTGTAAAGGAATAAAGACCACCCACAAAGACCATCAAGCTAAATAACTCCATTTGTTTCCACCTCCCAATATTAATTATTTAATTAATTACTCCCAGTTAGCAGATCATCTGTCTTTGCTGTCCCCCAGAGTGATCGCTTTTCCCATATTTTATGTCTGTTATAAATAAACATTAGTTTTTATAAGGTTTGTTCTATTAATATGTCACATCAGGCATTGTTTTACCACACAAAACCATTTTTCTCATATACAGTAAAACTTCGAAAACTCGAATACTCAAGGTGAATGTGAAAATGTTCGAGTTTTCCATGGCGCTCGAGTTTTCGAAGCTTCACATTTATGAGGTCCGATTTTTAAGTCAAGTCGTATAAACACATGTATATTACCTTGTTGTTTAGTATGTCATCTGAATATCAGTTAAGTTAAGTTTCGAAGTTCGAGTTTTCCATGGTATTTTTATATAGAATATATAAGAAAATTGCCCGGACCAGCAAAACTACTTCGAGTTTTCCCGAGTGCTCGAGTTTTCGATGTTCGAGTTATCGAAGTTTTACTGTATATGTATTTTATGGCATGTGCAAACAATGTAGATCCGGATCAGATGGCACATCCATGCCATTTGATCAGGATCTACATTGTTCTGTTCTAGATTCATAAGGTTACTTCTGACAATAAAGCAAACAGTATAGATCCAATGCCCAAGGTTATAAAACTGAGCATGGAAACCAGTCTCAAATCTCAAACATCTGATTGGCTGAAATGGCAACCAGTCGCCATTTCAGCCAATCAGATGCTTGAGATTTGAGACTGGTTTCCAAACTCAGTTTTATAACCCAGATCAGATTTACAATGGTCACCAAGGCATATTTTAGAGTAAATGGTTAACCCATATATGGATTTATTGCATGTGCAATCAGTGTAGAGAGATCAGCTGGCACATCTGTGCTGTCTGATTTTGCCTAAACTGGTAGCAATTCAGTCAGAAATAACCTAATGTATCTAAATGCAAACAGTGTAGATTCCAATCAGACCACACAAATTTGCTGGCTGATCCAGATCTTCACTGTTTGCCCTGTGTGATAAAGGCATATATATAGAGTTTAGGGTTGAAGTAAAATAATAACAACTAGTCAACTTACATCGTCTTTCCATTCCTTACACAATATACTGAACTCTGTCTCCATCTCAACGCCAACTTCCGGCTTGATCGAACATTTCCCAAACACTGGACTCTCATTCACGACAAAACTGCTAATCGCTTCCCCTTGTAAACCCCTCTCTGAAATTAACACATTGTTTTCATTCACACCATGGATATGACTCAGAACCCATGTGCAACCAGTGTAGATCCAGATCAGCTCGTACATCCATGATGCTGTCTGATCAGGATTTACACTGATGGCTGTTTACTTCTGGCTGAGAAGTGAACTGTGTACGTTCTTAACCCATTCCTGTATATATACGCATTTTTACGCATGTGCAACCAGTGTAGATCCAGATCAGCCGGCACATCCATGCCGTCTGATCAGGATCTTCACTGGTCGCATTTTGGTCAGAAATAACCTAATGAATCAAAAAGTGAACAGTTTAGATCCTGATCAGACGGCACGGATGTGCCGGCTGATCTGGATCTAAACTGTTCGCCCTAGCAATAAGGTGTATCTGTACGGGAAAGGGTTAACAGACTGATTCAGGCTGATCTGGATGTTTCTTATATACCCATTACTGATTTTAGCATAGTGCAGCGTTAATCCGCAAAATTGATACAACTCATCAGATTAGAAATTCCTTATCGGATTTGTCCAGCTTTCCGTGTTCTTTGTGACGTCATATACTACAACACACTAGGTTGTCGTAATTTTCCGGCACATAACAAACTCCAAAAGAGGAAATTTCCGTCGCAATTTTACAAACGTTACGGTATTTTTACGCCATTCATAAATTTTCTACGCCATTCATAAATTTACAACCTCATTACTATTTTTATTTCTGCTATTATGTAAACCACATTTTGACTAAAATTTTGTTGTGTAGTTTATTTAAATTTGTTTTGAGCGAGAAGGGTATATAATAAAAGGAACATTATGACAGTATGCATTCTGTAGGTTCGTATTATTTCTCTTTGCGTATGTAAACCACATCATGCTCGACCTTCGGTCTCACGCCATATTGTTTACATACCCAACCTCGAAATATACAAACCTACAGAATGCATACCGTTATAATATTCCATATATATTGGTTGCATAAAGGCCATATCCATAGAGTCAAAGGATATATATATATATTTACCAATTCTACACAGCAATGGAGACACATTGTTCTATAATTACTGGGGGAGGATTTACTGACAAAAAGAACCATCTAATTACTGACTATACGTAACATAAAACTGATAGTTGACATCCATTATTGACAATATTTCCTCCTTCACAGGATGATCTAGATCTACACTGGTCTCACATGCGTAAAAATGCGTATATATGGAGGAAAGGGTTAAACACTTAACTTTAATGATGACCAGGTCCTGAACAAAGCCAGTTTAAAGGTAGCCAAGCAGGATTACATATACAACAGATATTATGTCTAAGGTATCTACAATGATATATAAAAAGTAGGTCAGCTAAGTTGCTTAGCAACAAATTGAAGCCAACCAAAGAACTTATTAAGGTTTAACTGATAACTTCCTGTGCCAATTTCATATTTAAAACAAACCTTCGTCAATGACCTTGACCATTACAAATAGATTAAGTTTTGCTAGATTTGATCATCAAGTTTTCTTCTCCCACCCATTCCTTTTCTTCTGTGCCAGCAAGTAGTTTAGCACCATTGACAGGACATAGTATGTATTAATAATAAAATCTCACTTTCATCAATGACCTTGACCTCTACAAAGTAGGCCAGGCCTTGCCTCAGGAACCCAGGTTTGATTACTAAGGTTGCACCATCCAACCCAGTCCGTGTCTTCTCTGCCAACAGCTAGTTTAGCAATATCCACAGATCACGATAAAAAAACAATACTCACCTTCATCAATGACCTTGACCTCCACAAAGTAGGTCAGGCCTTGCCTCAAGAACCCAGGTTTGATCACTAAGGTTGCACCATCCAGCCCAGTCCGTGTCTTCTCTGCTGGCAGGTAGTTGAGCACCATCGGCAGGTCCAGCTCTAGAGGTTTCCGGTTCGGTTCACCAACCACTTTGTCCAAGTTGTCAAGACTTGATCCCGAGCCTTCTGTCACTGTATGAAATACATGTAAATTCACACAGGGTTTTCAATAGTTACAAATTCTTACATTCTGATGACCCCACCTAATTCTGAGCTTGGAGTCATTTTGTTGCAGTAGAATTAAGGAGAAATGGCAAATGACAAGAGTCTTGTCTCCAAAACTTTCTTGTTTTATCACACACTCACAAATTTGGTTTTGCTGAAATGAGGACATTTAAATGCATACAATGAAAAAAGAAGTTTGGAATTTGAGCCAGTACTGCTGGTAGAGTAATGAGTTGAAAATGGGCTTTTTTGGATTTCATCCATTTTAAAGATATTATGGAAAACCACACCAACAGACTTTTGTCAGTAAGTATAGTTTCTTAAAATAGAGTAAAAGAATATTAAACTGTTTAAATATATTTCCTTCAAAATGACTCACACCTAAAAGACTAACCCCATTACATATAGGGGATATTTGTTTTTACCAGTGTAAGATAGAACTATATTTCACCGAGTGAGCTCAGTAATTCGTATTTTCATGACTTGCTAAGCCACAAGTGAAAAAACATAATTACGGAGTTCACAAATGAAATATATTTCTATCTTTCACTGGTAAAAACAAATTTTCTTTTCATTTTATGCTTTTATTGCACAATCTGCTTATATTCGGCAGAATTATTGCTAAAAAAAAAACGTCTGTTTATGACGTAACACCATGATGTCATATGCACAAACTTGAATCCGTTTTCTAATCATTCTCATTTCGAATATTATTTGCGGCTGGATCTACACTGGTCGCACATGTGTAAAAATGTGGAGTTTTTTTTGGAGGAAGAAAGGATTAAGTATATATCAGACTGCGGTACATACCTGCCTTGTTCTGGTCAAATGAGTCTATACTACCATATCTGTCTTCTACTTTATCTTCAAATACTGAAAACACAAAATACACCCTTCTATAAAAAGCAATCAGGGCTGAAGGTTATAAAGCTGAGGTTGGAAACCAGTCTCAAATCTCAAGCATCTGATTGGCTGAAATGGCGACCAGTCGCCATTTCAGCCAATCAGATGCTTGAGATTTGAGACTGGTTTCCATGCTCAGTTTTATAACCTTGGGCGCTGATTAACCCTTTCCTCCCAAGATACACCTTTATTTCGAGGGCGAACAGTTAAGATCCATGCTATCTGATCAGGCACATCCATGCTATCTGATCAGGATCTAAACTGATTGCATTTTTATTCATTAATTTATTTCTGACCAAAATGCGGCACATCTGTGCCGGATGATCTGGATCTACACTGGTCGCACATACGTAACAAGAGCTGTCAGAGGAGACAGCGTGCTCATCTATTCGAATCATTTGGAGCAAATGCAATTTGAAAATTAAAACAATAACAACTATGGCCATACATTCAAGTGCAATCAGGAAAAATATTAACAAGTGAATGGTAAGAGAGAAATTCATTTCAAATAACATAAATAATTCCTTAATGTACCATAAATATTAAACTGAATAGGGGAATAACTATGAAATATTTCTGGATTTGTTAGAAAACTTGTTAGGAATTTTTTATTAGAGACATTTACTTATAGTTCAATATCAATCACATCAGTAATGTTACAGAAAAAGAACTGAAATGAAAATATAATGGAAGTTTGAAGTTGATACCTAAAGTATTTGCAAAGTTATCGATGAAGTGCACTTAGGTGAAAATATAAGTGAAAAAATGAACAGTGGAAAAAGGGGCATAACTTGTAGAGTAATTGTATTAAAGTTATGGGTCTTGTTGGTTATGATGTAGATTTTGATGGTGAAAAAATATTCAAAGTTTCAATGAAATATCGAATAGTTGAGGTAAAAACTAAATGCAAAAGAAGCATAACTTACAGAAATATTTCCAATAGAGTTATGGATCTTGTTGATAATGATTTAGAAACTGACGGCAAACATATATTCCAAGTTTCAAAGTAATATCTCCTGTTGTTTCAAAATTATGGGACAATTGCATAAGTGAAAAAGGGGCATAACTTGAAAAATATTGATAGCAGAGTTATGGGTGTTGTTGATAATGACCTAGATTTTGATGGTGAATATATTTTCCAGGTTTCAAGGTGATAGCTCAAGTAGTTTTAAAGTTAAGGGCCAAGTATATATTTTGCTCAACACAAAATTTAAGTGAAAAAGGGGCATAATTTGAAAAATATTGGAAGCAGGGTTATGGGTCTTGTTGGTTATGATGTAGATTTTGATGGTGAAAATATATTTCAAGTTTCAATGCAATATCTCAAGTAGTTTTAAAGTTATGGGCAAAATGCATATTTTGCTTAACACAAAATATAAGAAAAAAGGGGCATAACTTGAAATATATTGACAGCAGAGTTATGGGTCTTGTTGGTAATGATGTAGAATTTGATGGTGAATATATATTCCAAGTTTCAAGTTGATATCTCAAGTAGTTTATAAGTTATGGACCAAAGTGCATATTTTTCTTAATGCAAAATTTAAGTGAAAAAGGGGCATAACATGAAAAATATTTGTAGCAGAGTTATGGGTGTTGTTGGTAATGATGTAGAATTTGATGGTAAATATATATTCCAAGTTTCAAGTTGATATCATAAGTAGTTTTCAAGTTATGGACCAAAGTGAATTTTTTTATTAACGGATGCCGATGTCGACACCGGGGCGAGTAGGATAGCCCCCCTATTCTTAGAATAGTCGAGCTAAAAATGCGTATTTGTGGAGGAAAGGGTTAAAGTCATATACAGAAAACCTTAACACTATCTTGATCTGACAAGTCACTAAAACATGCTTTTATAAACAACTTTCTGAACTTGCCTATAAATCGCCTGTAAATGACAATTGCTTAATTGTCAAAGCATTCTGAATATAATATTTAAGGCTGCATTCATGTATACACAGTGTTTTAAAACATGAAAGTGATTACATATTTTACTGAAGGTAGGTGTGGTATGGTAGCATTATAGGTCATTTTGAGACCTTAACTAATAGTGTTATCAATCATGCTTCCTGTATTGACTGTTTCTAAAAATAGTTATCTGGGAAAACCATAATTTCTTATACAAGGAATGGTTTCTGGCTGTTTACCGATCTGACTTCGCAGTGACATTGTATAATAGTTAATAAGTGTTTATTTCTTACAGTGTCATCTCTACTGAAATGGCAACCCCTGGGGCCTTTTTCATAAACATTTTTTCTTCCCGATTCTTATCAAATGTGTTAGGAGCCCAGAAGGTTTTGAAATGGTAGCCATTCTTTAACTAGCTTGCAGCTAACCAACCGTCCATATCAGAACAAGAGGGCCATGATGGCCCTGAATTGCTCACCTGAGTATGAAACTCAAGTTTTTAACCAGAAACTGAATTTTTTATTTTTAGCAACAGTGACCTTGCCCTTGATCACAGACACGTGGGTAGCAATCCCAATTTGTCTCTTGATATAAGCTACCAATATACCAAGTTTGGAGTCATTATGCCAAAGCAAACACAAGTTATTAAGTAGAAACTGAATTTCTTTTTTTAGCAACAGTGACCAAAACCTTGATCGCAGACATCTGGGTAGCAATCCCAAGCTGCCTCTTGATATAAGCTACTAATACACCAAGTGTGGAGTAAAAAAACCCAAAGTAAACTAAAGTTATTAAGTGGAAACTGAATTTCTACTTTTAGCAACAGTGACCTTGACCTTGATCACAGACAAGTAGGTAGCATTCCCAAGCTGCCTCTTAATTTAAGCTACCCACACACCAAGTTTGGAGTCAATTTGCCAAAACAAACTCAAGCAATTAAGTAAAAACTGAATTTCTATTTTTAGCAACAGTGACCTTGATCTTGATCACAGACACCTGAGTAGCAATCCCAAGCTGCCTCTAGATATAAGCTATCCAAATACCAAGTTTGGAGTCAATAGGCCTAAGCAAACTCAAGTAATTAAGTGGAAACTGAATTTCTATTTTTAGTAACAGTGACCTTGACCTTAATCACAGACACCTGGGTAGCAACCCTAAGCTGCCTTTTGATATAAGCTACCCATACATCAAGTTTGGAGTCAATTGGCCAAAGCAAACTCAAGTAATTGAGCAATGACTGAATTTCTATTTTTAGCGGCAGTGACCTTGACCTTGATCACAGACACCTGGGTAGCAACCCTAAGCTGCCTTTTGATATAAGCTACCTATACACCAAGTTTGGAGTCAATGGGCCTAAGCAAACTCAAGTAATTGAGCAAAGACTGAATTTCTATTTTTAGCAACAGTGACCTTGACCTTGATTACAGACACCTGGGTAGCAACCCCAAGCTTCCTTTTGATATAAGCTACCCATACACCAAGTTTGGAGTCAATAGGCCTAAGCAAACTCAAGTAATTGAGCAGAGACTGAATTTCTATTTTTAGCAGCAGTGACCTTGACCTTGACCCTGTGGTAATAATTTGAACAACTTTTGTAGGTATCAGTTCCAGGATGCTTCAGGACAAATTTGGTTAAAATCTATCCAGTGGTTTCAGAGGAGATGTTGTTTAAAGGAAATTGTTGACGGACGACGGATGACTGACGCCGGACGACGGACACTGGACGACGGACGAAGACCGGTCACAATAGCTCACCATGAGCCTAAGGCTCAGGTGAGCTAAAAAGACACTTGTGAGGCTCAAACCTTTGACCTTTTGCTTCAAAGCTGGACCCTTAACCTCTAGGTTAAAATGTACTGGATTTTAAATCAAATATCTGGGAAATGGTTTTGTTATGTCTAAAGTTTACTATTTACATGTAACAAACTAAAAACTCTTCTGTTTGCCATGCATCTGGAATATAAGCCCATATAAAGTATAATTCCTTTAATTGAAATTTTCTGGTATACATCGGTTATTCTAAGCCTTCTATTGAACTTCTTCCTCAGCTGTTGTTATAAATACACGATAAGCTTTTTCTGCCCTTTCAATTTCTCATATCACTTCAAAATCTTATTTTTAGACACACCAATAACATGTAACGTATTATTTCTTTTTTTCAAGTGAATCTTTCTTTCTTAGAGACTCTATTTACATTTATTTACCATCGCACTGGGAGCAAAACAATTTATCAGGTAGATGTAATTTCAAGAAAGTGTAAATCAAGCGATTCTGACACGACCAGAAATAAAACAGTCATTGTTTCCTGCAATTTAAGGACCACATAGAGCCGATAAGACTTACGACTCTCATTACACTACAAGAAGCGCCACCTAGACATTTGGGCTGAAGGTTATAAAACTATGATTGGACACCATTCTCAAATCTCAAGCATCTGATTGGCTGAAATGGTGACTGGTCGACATTTCAGCCAATCAGATGCTTGATATTTGAGAATGGTTTCCATGCGTTTTATAACCTTGGGTATTGGCTTTTGCAGGTTTAAACTCACAAATAGCTTTTATATTGTCCAACTGTTATAATTATGTTTGCTAGGACAACTATTGCCTCTTGTTTCGGTATAGTCAGACATCAATTTAGGAATCAAGACAATGTCTGGATCTTTAAGAAATCAATGCAAATTCATGCCATGAAGAAACATTCCGCCATCTGTTTTCTTTGTTATACAGTCAAACCTGTATTTAGCAGCCAGCCAAAGGAGTGTCAAAAAGTGGCTGCTTAACACAGGTGGCTATTTAAGACAGGTATAATTATAACAAAATATAAGTTTAGGACATATTCAAACCGGCCATTTAAGACAGATGGTTGATCTAGGCAGGTGGCTGCTAAGGCAGGTTCAACTGTATACTGGGTAGTAGCTAGGTTGTATGCATATAAAGAATAGGTTTGCAATTGGCAGTTTCATGGAGCTGCGAATGATGAGGGTGCAGGTGGAGGGGTTTTACTGTATTTAATGAACTGCACTTTCTCTTTAAATTAAATTAAATGGAATACAATATATTGCTGCCCTAGGTCAAAGTGATGTCAGAAGTACAGACAAAAAGTACAGACGTTAAAAATTACAAAAGCACCAAACCTAGTGTTTTGCATATTTCCTTAAAGGCCTGACATTTTCAATTTACGTCATTTTGACCTGTGAAGCATTTTCAATGCAGCTATTTTTAATCTGTGGCTGAAAGCTGCACTTTGCTTGCAGCACAAAAACACATCCAAATACACAAGTATTTGTTGTGTTTAGGTCACATTGTCTGAGGCACATACAGAACTTTTGCGTCATTAAGTCAGTGACGTCTTATATTCAATGGCTATAAATAACATGTTTATTCAGTAGTTTTGGTATGTTATGTGATAAAATGCTAGATGACCAAACAAAACAGTGCTAGATGGCCGAACAAAACAGTGCTAGATGGCCAAACATTACAGTGCTAGATGGCCAAACATTACAGTGCTAGATGGCCAAACAAAACAGTGCTAGATGACCAAACATAAAAGTGCTAGATGGCCAAACATTACAGTGCTAGATGGCCAAACATTACAGTTCTAGATGGCCAAACATTACAGTGCTAGATGGCCAAACATTACAGTGCTAGATGGCCAAACATTACAGTGCTAGATGGCCATACAAACAGTGCTAGATGGCGAAACATTACAGTGCTAGATTGCCAAACATTACAGTTCTAGATGGCCATACAAACAGTGCTAGATGGCCAAACATTACAGTGCTAGATGGCCAAACATTACATTACTAGATGGCCAAACAAAACAGTGCTAGATGGCCAAACATAACGGTTCTAGATGGCCAAACATAAAAGTGCTAGATGGCGAAACAGTACATGCTAGATGGCCAAACATTACAGTTCTAGATGGCCAAACATAAAAGTGCTAGATGGCGAAACAGTACATGCTAGATGGCCAAACATTACAGTGCTAGATGGCCAAACAGTCATCACATTACTAGATGGCCAAACATTACAGTGCTAGATGGCCAAACATTACAGTTCTAGATGGCCAAATATAAAAGTGCTAGATGGCGAAACAGTACATGCTAGATGGCCAAACATTACAGTGCTAGATGGCCAAACAGTCATCACATTACTAGATGGCCAAACATTACAGTGCTAGATGGCCAAACATTACAGTTCTAGATGGCCAAACATTACAGTTCTAGATGGCCAAACATTACAGTGCTCGATGGCCAAACATAACAGTTCTAGATGGCCAAACATTACAGTTCTAGATGGCCAAACAGTACATGCTAGATGGCCAAACATTACAGTGCTAGATGGCCAAACATTACAGTGCTAGATGGCCATACAAACAGTGCTAGATGGCCAAACATTACAGTGCTAGATGCCCAAACAGTACATGCTAGATGGCTAAACATTACAGTGCTAGATGGCCAAACATTACAGTGCTAGATGGCCAAACAGTACATGCTAGATGGCCAAACATTACAGTGCTAGATGGCCAAACATTACAGTGCTAGATGGCCAAACATTACACTGCTAGATGGCCAAACATTACAGTGCTAGATGGCCAAACATTACAGTGCTAGATGGCCAAACATTACAGTGCTAGATGGCCAAACATTACAGTGCTAGATGGCCAAACATTACAGTGCTAGATGGCCAAACAGTACATGCTAGATGGCCAAACATTACAGTGCTAGATGGCCAAACATTACAGTGCTAGATGGCCAAACATTACAGTGCTAGATGGCCAAACATTACAGTGCTAGATGGCCAAACATTACAGTGCTAGATGGCCAAACATTACAGTGCTAGATGGCCAAACATTACAGTGCTAGATGGCCAAACAGTACATGCTAGATGGCCTAACATTACAGTGCTAGATGGCCAAACATTACAGTGCTAGATGGCCAAACATTACAGTGCTAGATGGCCAAACATTACAGTGCTAGATGGCCAAACATTACAGTGCTAGATGGCTAAACATTACAGTGCTAGATGGCCAAACATTACAGTGCTAGATGGCCAAACAGTACATGCTAGATGGCCTAACATTACAGTGCTAGATGGCCAAACATTACAGTGCTAGATGGCCAAACATTACAGTGCTAGATGGCCAAACAGTACATGCTAGATGGCCAAACATTACAGTGCTAGATGGCCAAACATTACAGTGCTAGATGGCGAAAAAGTACATGCTAGATGGCCAAACATAACAGTGCTAGATGGCCAAACATTACAGTGCTAGATGGCCAAACATTACAGTGCTAGAAAGCCAAACATTACAGTGCTAGATGGCCAAACATTACAGTGCTAGATGGCCAAACATTACAGTGCTAGATGGCCAAACATTACAGTGCTAGATGGCCAAACATTACAGTTCTAGATGGCCAAACATTACAGTGCTAGAGTGCCAAACATTACAGTGCTAGATGGCCAAACATTACAGTGCTAGATGGCCAAACATTACAGTGCTAGATGGCCAAACATTACAGTGCTAGATGGCCAAACATTACAGTGCTAGATGGCCAAACATTACAGTGCTAGACGGCCAAACATTACAGTGCTAGACGGCCAAACATTACAGTGCTAGATGGCCAAACATTACAGTGCTAGATGGCCAAACATTACAGTGCTAGATGGCCAAACATTACAGTGCTAGATGGCCAAACATTACAGTGCTAGACGGCCAAACATTACAGTGCTAGACGGCCAAACATTACAATGCTAGACGGCCAAACATTACAGTGCTAGATGGCCAAACATTACAGTGCTAGATGGCCAAACATTACAGTGCTAGATGGCCAAACATTACAGTGCTAGATGGCCAAACATTACAGTGCTAGATGGCCAATCATTACAGTGCTAGATGGCCAAACATTACAGTGCTAGATGGCCAAACATTACAGTGCTAGATGGCCATACATTACAGTGCTAGATGGCCAAACATTACAGTGCTAGATGGCCATACATTACAGTGCTAGATGGCCATACATTACAGTGCTAGATGGCCATACATTACAGTGCTAGATGGCCAAACATTACAGTGCTAGATGGCCAAACATTACATGGTTCACATTATGCACTTGAATACAGTTTGGATTTTGACATTTACTTCATATAAACAGGTAGTATTGTGTGTGTAAACAGTGTAGATCCAGATCAGCTGTCATGTCTGAGTGATCTGGATCTGAATCAATGGTTACAATATGGTAAAAAATAATGTATCTACACCTTTCACAGAAGCCATATAAGACATATCGATGATGTAAAGTGATTCATCTGGATTTAAAACAAAAATGTCCATCATTTACTGATATTTTGGAAATAAAACTTAAACTTTATACATAGAAAAGTGCAATAAGGCATTGAAGCAATCACCTTTATTTATAGCAACAAAATATCCAATCTGCTTCTTAAATTCTTAAAGTGTCCAGTGTAACTAAACAACAATAAATGATTGAAATTTACAGAATTGTATATTCAAAAACTCATTTTGGATACTTTGAAGAAAAGTAAAGAAATAGACAAGCTCAATATATTTCTTTTAGGGCATTTTCTTGACCAGGAGTGTTTAACCCTTTCCTCCATATATATGCATTTTTACACATGTGCAACAAGTGTAGATCCAGATCAGCTGGCATCCATGCCATCTGATCAGGATCTGCACTGGTCGCATTTTGGTCAGAAATACAGTGCATATCCTGATCTGAGACAGCACAGCACATCTGGCTGATCTGGATCTATATTGTTCGCCCATGCAATAAAGGTGTGTCTATGGAGGAAAGAGTTTATACGAGTTGTATAGAAATTTTCCTACCATATTGTCTTCCACCCGAGCTGCCACTTTCCCCCGGAGTGCCTTCTTCTATCTGTGGCAACGGGAATCTTTGAACAATTCGGCCTCGGCCAGAATTGATATTCTCACCTGAAATATTTCCATTTGATATTCAAATCTGTCAAACACTGCTTTTGTATAAATCTATATGTTTGATGTTCTAGAAGAATTGGAGACTTCAAAATATCATAAACAATGGTGTAGTAAAGTGGTGTCGTTTGTTATCATTATATGACAGTAGTATAGTACTCTGAAATTATTTAGTTTAAATTTATTTATTTTAAATCAATTGCGATTAGTTCTTCAAACTTATATTAATCACGCTCGATGACTGCTTCCTGGATTGCCAACCAGTACTCGCGCTGTATCTGCATTGAGGAAACTGCAGACAAATCTCATCCCTGGTGGGTTTCAAACCCGCAGTCTGGAGTTCGACGCTCCTCGGTCAAAATAACCTAATGAATCAAGAAGCAAACAGTGCAGATCCTGATCAGATGGCAGGATCCTGATCAGATGGCAAAATCCTGATCAGATGGCATGGATATGCTGGCTAATCTGGATCTACACTGTTCACCATGTGTAACAGCCATATCCCATTAAGAAAAGGGTTAATAGATTTTTCATCAAATGATCATTTAAACCAAAACTTCTCAAAGTATTTTTTTTAATTAAACAGACCAGGAAAAGTTTCATAAAAAAATAAACCTAATTTTTGGCTGGCAAAACAGATTAATATGATCAAGGCAGACATGAAAAATTGTCAACATTTGTGCTATATTTTCCCAAACCACCCTTTACAATTATCAGAAAAAAACAAGACAAAGGATAATTTATATACTAGAACAGACATAAAATTGGACATTTATATACTACAGAATAATTTTTGAAACATTCAATGCTTTCCAAAAATGAGTTTGTTAAGATATTTTAAAGGGATTTGACGAATTTGAAAGGTTTGTGCCAAAATTGTGTTCGGTATTTCAGACAAGGGCCCAAGATCACAAAACTAATACTAGAGACTTGTCTCAAAATTGAAGCATCTTACTGGCTGAAATGGTGATCAGCCGCCATTTCGGACAATCAGATGCTTGAGATTTCAGACTGGTCTCCAATCTTAGTTTTATGATCTTAGGCCCTTGATTAAGGCTTATTGAGCTTCCAAGAACAACACAACTTTAACCCTATATTCCATAAATACTCATTTTAATATGTGTGCAACCAGTTTAGATCCAGACCAGCTGGCATATCAGTGCCATTAGATCTGGATCTAGATATGTCAAATCATAATCAGAAATACCCCAAAAAATCTAAAACAAAACAGCAGGGATAAGCTGACTGATTGTGATCTAGAATGTTCACCATGCCATAAAGATGTATATATGGGGGAAGGTTTAATTTTGAAAGGCAAATTTGTTGGGCAGACACAAGATCCATTTATGATTTATCATTATGAACTTGAAACTAACTCTTTCCTCCATATATAGCCCTTTATGACATGGGTGAACATTTGTGCTTTTTGATTTATTAAATTATTTCTGACCAAGATGTTAACAGAGTAGATCCTGATCAGATTGCATGGATGTGCTAGCTGATCTGGATCTAAATTGATTGCACACAAGTAGAAACGTGTATATATGGATTAAAGGGTTAATGTTCTGTTGTATCATTTAATATCGCGGGGATCAAATTTCGCGCAAATGACATAAGTGACATTTTCGCGAGGGCTTGCATTTGCGCACTTGTTTTGATCTTTTAAGACTAGACATTCAATGATTTGATATCAATAGGGATTGATTTCGTTCATTAACCATAGCGTGAAATATGCGAAAATTAACCCCCACGAAATATAATGATAGTATAGTAGTTGTTCCCTTCCGTCATCTTACCAATATCAAGCCCCAGAGCACTGGTCTTTGTTCTCCGAGTGTTATCGGCATTTTCCGTCACCTTAGGAAAACTGTTCATAAGCTCCTCCTCCTCCTCCTCGTCAGCCGGCATTTGTCGATTTCGGCGGCGATTTTTCACCTCACTTGGTTTCCCCTCCACTATGAATCCTTCAAAAGGCAGCAAGGGAGTTTCTGTGCTCATCTCAGGTACTGATTTAGTTGATGTAGTTTCCAGATCTAAAAGTGCAAGTAAATGTGTAAGTACAAGTCTATGTAGTTTCCAGATCTAAAAGTGCAAGTAAATGTGTAAGTACAAGTCTATGTAAAAAGTGCAAGTAAAATTGAATGTACAAGTAATATTAAAAGTTTAAGTACAAGTAACAGTAAAAAAGCAAGTAAAAGTGGGAGTAAAGGTGGAAGAAAAAGTACAAGTAAAAGAGTGACCAACAGTTCAAGTTAAAGTGTAAGTAAAAGTACAAGTAATATTGCAAATAAAAGTGTAAGCAAACATATAAGAGCAAGTACAAGTGTAAATTAAATTGCAATTTAAAGTGCAAGTTAGAGTGAAAATAAATATAAAGCTCTTCAATTTTTCTGTCTACACAATGTGCAATAAATTCTCATTGTAAGATAATTATATTAACAATGTGGAGCCCAGCCAAAACAATTATAGCAAAACAGTATGCTATTAAATGTTCAACCTCACACCCCACAACCTGTTTAAAATTATGGAAGAACAGTAATCAGTCACATCAGCCCTTAACATACATTCTTGCCATTTGATCTGGATTTACACTGTTCACCTATTGCTCAGAAATATCCTAATGAATCATAAAGTGAGCAGTAAAGATCCTAATCAAATGGCAAGGATCTGCATTCTGATCTGAATTTACACTGGTATCCTATGAGATAAAAGATGTATCCATGGAGATAGGGATAATTTAAGCCTTTAGTCCATGGCTGTTACCCTATGGGGGAACAGTGTAGATCCAGATCAGCTGGCACATCAGTTGGCATATAAACTCATTATTTCTGATCAAGAGGTGATCAGTTTAGATTCAGATAAGACGACACAGAATGTGCCAACTGATCTTTTTCTAGTAGAATAATGCAATAAAACCATAAATATGATATGGAGTAAAGATTTTAATATGGCTGATTTCTCAAAAACAAACTGTCAGCGCCAGACTAAACATTCTCAAATAGTCATAGGAATTGTCTTCTGATATACCTGTTATCACCGACTGGTACCCAGCCGAAGCAGGTTTCTTGTCAGAATCACTTCCTGTTGTCGTCAGATTCACCTTTAATGCCTGGTAGGTCTTTCCGTCTGCTTCTACACACCTACACAACAAACAAGAGATGTTTGTAAAACATGTATGCCCCCAAAATGCCACTTTGATAGTAATCTGCTGTTATTTTATTTAAGGTCACTGTGACCTTGACCTACTGACCTCAAATCAATAGGGGTCATCTACTTGTGATGACTAACCTCTCTACCAAATCTGAGAACTGTAAGTCGAATTGTTTTCTTAAAGTAATTGATCGAACAAGGTTGGTTACAGACAGACTGACAGATGGAATATTAAGAAATACACTTCAACCAAAACTTTTTTTCAAGGTAAAATTCAACTCCGTGGGATACTGCTTGAACAGTTTGCAAAGTAAGCCATATTCATGCAGTATTGGGTGATCACAAACAAGGCACGCCACAGGAAAAGGTGTCTTCAATCATTGTTTTTGACATTTTACCTGTTACTTTATTTGGAAAGAACATACACTTTTCTTTTATTTTCTTAACCATTTCCTCCATATACACGCATTTTTACCCATGTGCGACCAGCGTAGATCCAGATCAGCCGGCACATCGGTGCACTGGTCGCATTTTGGTCAGAAATAAACTAATGAATCAAAAAGCGAACAGTTTAGATCCTGATCATATGGCACAAGGATGTCCCGGTAAATCTGGATCTAAACTATTCGCCCACACAATAAAACTGTATCTATGGAGGAAAGGGTTAAACTTATTGCAAATTTTATTGCACATTATGACAACATGTTATTTTAATCCTGAAATGCAATATATATTTTGTCGTCTGCTCAACTTTCACATCATTTCAAGGATTGACGTCAACTGTCTGAAGGTACCTTTTTCCATGACAGGCCCCAAATAACAATGGCATACTTACGGGTAGTCATGGGCACGTGCGTAGTTATGGACATTGTAACCAGTGAGATATTTGATCCTCCATTGATACAGCGTACCATTCTGTCGGCAGTTAGAGCAGTCCACATAGAAGGATACCTTTCTATCAGCATTCACAGGACCCACTTTACTAAATGGTTGCACTATCCTAACGCTGAAAGGAAAATTAACATTAAAGAAATGTTGAAACTGACATACGACAGACTTTACTCCATATTTATGGGTTTTATTAAATGTGTGAACAGTGTAGATCAGCCAGCACATCAGATTCTGGGCCCTCTGATAGGATCCACACTATCTGAATTAAAATTTTGTATCGTTTGTTATCCCATGGGTGAAAAAAGGTAGATTCAGATCAACTTCACACATGCAACAAAACCATATATTATTAAATCATAATGGTTTGAAGTTTCTCATTGGATTAAACATGATCACATGATATGTGATAAATTTCAGTATTGACTCGTTGGCGAGACTTCAGTCAATGAAGAAAACAGCTTATTGGAATATATTAAGACACTTCAAACAGGAACCACTGTTCAAAAATGAAAGTAAAACCTTTCTAGAAACATCGGAAAGTGTCACCAATTTCAGCGATTGCACAATTTGTACATTTAGGTATGGTAGCAAAACATTCTCAATGGCAGAATTCACGACTGCTGGTGCTGCTAAAGCACTGGTTGAATACAAAACTGGCTCAATTTATATTTGGGTGTTGCACTGTGTAATAATATCAGGCAATGCTTCATTTCAATGTAATGTCGCCAGTTGCAGCAACGAAAAACAACAGGATCAAACGAAAAAGCATACTGTATGATCAGGCACAAAGGTTAGGTGACAATTTTGGAAAGTATAATTACTTTGACTTAAGATTTAATAATAAAGCAATTGTTGCATTTTAGTTTCGGTCAACATGGTGATTTATCGATCTGTCGAAGCAATATTGACCTTGGGCTTTGTCCTCGGTCAATATTGCTTCATCAGGTCAATAAATCACCATTTTGACCTCACTGAAATGCAACAAGTTTAATTAATATTATATGGAGAAACAGATAATGTCGTACACAATGTGAACTATCTTTTTAAGTTTGATCCTAGCACAATCAGTGTACAGTAAGCTTATTGTCACAACAACTTAAGCTATATAGCTTGACATACTCAGATACTCAAAAGAGTACCAAAGAAAAGAAAATCTAAAGTATAACAAGTCTTAAAGCACAAACTATACTTAAAGGTTTGATGTATTAAAGTACAAACTACAACTTACTTCAACACGTCAGTAGCCTCTTTTTCAAAAGAAATAGTCTGGTAACTGGTTCCATTCCGGCGACCCTCAGCATATACTGTTAAATCAAATGTATAATTTGACGCTGCTACAAGACAATCGCTATGGAGTCTCAATACTGATGTATCCATGGCAAAAGAAGGACAAGTTGCATTGTGGGTAGTTGTTGTTAAGGCATTCTGGGTGGTCTTGTCATGGAAACAAGTGTTGCCATGGTTACCATCATCAGTTACATAGCTGCACTTCCACTCATATCTACAAAAAATTAAAAATAAATAATTTGAAACAAAGGCTTGATTAACGTAAATTTCAATGACAGTGAGAGTGGAAAAAAGTGTAATAATCAATCTCTTACCATTTAACCCATATCCACTGGTTTTATTGCATATGCAAACAGTGTAAATCCAGATCAGCCAGCATATCTTTGCTGCCTGATCAGCATTTACACTGTTTTTTTTTCTTTATCCATTAAGTTATTTCAGATCAAGAAACAATTGGTGTAGATTCTGATCTGATGGCATGGATATGCTTGCTGATAAAGATCTACACTGTTCGCTCATGGAAACAACCATATTCCATGTAGAAAAGGGGGAAGAATCTAGCCGGAAAAAAAAAGAACAAAAAAATCAAAATGAAGACAGTAACAGATAGTTTTATGGTTTTGCTAAGTCACATAATAAGCCAAACTTTAATCTTATCCAATTTTCTGGCATAAAAGCTTGCTGACTTCAATGTCTAGACTATGTACCTTGAGAGAACATAAAAAGTGAGCATAAAAACTGAAATCTTTATGTTTTAACAGTTATTATCGGAATTCCATATACACATCACTCATCAACAATTAAAAAAATGGAAACATAATTTGTAAAACTGTTCGACATCTCTCTGGTGTTCACTGGTGATATATCTCTGACAATGATTTTATGTTTTATCAGAGAGGGTGTTATACTTATACATCAAATAAAACTACAGATGCTGCAATGCAAAACCAGGTTTTTAAAGTTATTTCACAGGGAATGGTATTGTTACAAGGAAGGTATTATGATATACTACAATACTGCCATCACATCAAACATATCGCGATATATATATTGTTTCAATACAAGAAAAAAATGGTTTATGAAATGTTTATTTTCAAAAACTTTTGTCATATATCTTTTATGTTTGAAAAAGGAAACTAACGATAAAAAATTGCAAATTTGAAGTAAGCTTTCATCAAACAGGTTAAGATATCGCAATTGAAACTTACTCAAGCACAGTTTTTTCTCAATGCCAAAAATGTGTGCAAAATCATTTTGTAAATAATTATTATTTATTTTTTGTAAGTAAAAGAAAGAGAATGTAATGAAGGCTCCATTTACTAAAAATATTTTAAGAACCTTAGGGTTCACAGGTGTCAGCGCCCCTTCAGTGCAAAGATTTAAGGGGTCACGACAAGCTGCTCAACAAAAATATATTGTTATAAAATGGAATAAAAATGAACAAAATTAAAAGGGAATTGCAAAAAAAAATTAAGATAAACAAATCAATAAAATCATATCATATTAATAAAATTAAAAAATATGAAAAGCAAATAAAAGAAAAATATAAAGATACTGTTATTGGATTCGAACTTGCAATGTTTCGCATCATAGCACAAGATTCTTACTCACTGAGCTATTACTTCGTAACGAAATAATTTCTGCATTGAACAGGTTTTAATGTTGTGTAAGTTAAGTAACTAAACAGTAACTTTGTAAATTGACGTACTTAACCTATTTTAACAGTGGACTAAAAATGTCCGAAAGGTCACAGCTCACGGGTCAAAACCAAACTATACTGAAATTGTACTATGAACTGACCTTACTTATACCAAGAAACAGGATATGTGCCAGTTGATCTGGATAATTATATACTTTGACCATGAGCCAATACCATGAAGTAAAGCATACATGCCAAGTCTCACGCCGTGAGGTAAAAACTCACAGAATTTCACCCACCCACACAGTCTAACGGATAAAAACAAAAACGTCTAGGGGCATTACTTTGAAGGTGTTAACTGTCAAGAGTTCTGGTTTTAATTGGCATGTTCAAGCATTAATCCAAGGTGAATAAAAACAAGATTTGTCAAACTTTTGGGCCCTTCTCTCTCCTTTCTTTAAAGCTGTAAGAATAATCTTATGAAAATGCACCACTAGATTTTCTTCATAAATGCCAAGTCAGTAATTGCACTTAGTGGATAACTAATGGCTTGAATAGTATGAATTTTCAGTGGACATTTTTAAAATAAATGTGGCATAAAGATTTAAGTCTTAAATATTTAATTTGATTTTGAAAAATGTGTTTAATTGTCTTGTTACTTCATTAAAGTAATATAACTGACTGTAGTTACTTTTTATAAACAAGAGGATCCATAGGATCCTGGGTCGCTCACCTGTCAACAACTGCTAAATGCTTGCAAGAGTTGTGTGCAAGTGTGGTAAAATAAAGTAAAAAATATCTAAGGTCTAGTCCTATTAGTTTCGGAGAAAAATGATTTTTCATGTTTTCCTATACAAATCAATGTAAACTAAGAGAACCCTGGGGCATGGCCAATTTTGGCCCAGGGGACATAATGTGAACAAACTTGGTAGACATCCACTAGACAATGCTACATACCAAATATCTAAGCTTTAGGCATTGAGGTTTTCAGTAGGAAGATTTTTAAAGTTTGCCTTTGTCACATATTAAGGGCCCCCGGGGCGGGGACAATTTTGACCCCAGGACCAACTTTTAAACGAAGTTGATAAAGGGTCTCTACACAATACTCAGCACCAAATATCTAAGATCTAGTCCTATTAGTTTCGGAGAAAAATGATTTTTCATGTTTTTCCTATATAACTATATGTAAACCAAGAGAACCCTAGGGCGTGGCCGATTTTGGCCCAGGGGACATAATTTGAACAATTTAGTAGACATCCATTAGACAATGCTACTTACCAAATATATAAGCTGTTCACATTGTGGTTTGTGGGAAGAAGATTTTTAAAGATTTCCTATATAAGTCTATGTAAAATGAAGTGACCCCTGGGGCGGGGCAAATTTTGACCCCAGGGAAATAATTTGAACAATCTTTGTAGAGTTCCACTAGAGGGTGCTAAATGCCAAATATCTAAGCTCTGGGCCTTGTGGTTTCAGACAAGAAGATTTTTAAAGTTTTTCCTTTAGGTTGCCATGGCAACCAGAGTTCTGCATGGAATTGATTTCTTTGAACAACTTTGGAAGAGCTTCATGCAAGGAACATCCGTGGCAAGTTTCATCAACTTTGGCCCAGGGGTTTGAGAGGAGATGTCGTTCAAATTAAAAGTTTATGGACGGACGCCGGACAAATTGTGATCACAAAAGCTCACATTGTCACTATGTGACAGGTGAGCTAAAAAGCTGTTTCGACAAGCTTTAGAAAATCTCACTTATTTTTGCTCAAATCTCACTTAAAAATGTCACCAGTCTCACTTAATTATTTTTGGATACCTGGCATGTATGGTAAAGGGTTCGTATGTTAAATCATTGCCACAATGGTGAAGAGGAAAAACAAACATAACTTTTCATATCTTACAACAGGCTATAATTTCATTAGCCAAAAACAAAATTTAGAAGTAAAGGCAGTCAAAGGCACTTTTAGCATGCTTTATTAATATAAACTGCCAAGGATGGAAATTCTTGTCTACCCTTTGGGGATAGTTTCAAGAAATCCAATCATATAACTTTAATAATATTTGGTATCTTTCTGTTGGGACTACTAAAATGACATCATTTTCTTCATAATGACATTACAATGAAATGTCTGTGTTATTTCCTAAAAATTCCTATAATTTCCTGTAATTTACATCCCCTGGATATACAGTTAACCCTTTCCTTGATATACACACATTTTTACGCATGTGCGACCAGTGTAGATCCAGATCAGCCGGTACATCTGTGCCGTCTGATCAGGATCTGCACTGGTCGCATTTTGGTCAGAAATAACCTAATGAATCAAACAGCGAACAGTTTAGATCCTGATCAGACGGCACGGATGTGCCAGCTGATCTGGATCTAAACTGTCCGCCCTTGCAATAAAGGTGTATCTATACAGGAAAAGGTTATGGAGTGCATTTGTTTTAACCCTTTACTCCATTATTTGCATTTAACCCTTTCCTCCACAGAAACACATTTATTGTGAGGATGAACAGTTTAGATCCAGATCAGCAGGCACATCTGTGCCATCTGATCAGGATCTAAACTGTTCGCTTTTTGATTCATTAGGTTATTTCTTACCAAAATGTGACCAGTGCAGATCCTCATCAGACAGCACAGATGTGCCGGCTGATCTGGATCTACACCTAGTTGCACATATTCATTAGAAACCAGTCTCAAATCTCAAGCATCTGATTGGCTGAAATGGCGACTGGTCGCCATTTCAGCCAATCAGATGCTTGAGATTTGAGACTGGTTTCCATGCTCTGTTTTATAACCTTGGGCACTGGTTTTGCTCTGTTCTCTTATTGGTTAGAAATAACCAAATGAATCAAAAAGTGAACAGTGCAGATACAGATCTGATGGCACAGATGTGTCAGCTGATATGGATCTACACCGTTCACCCACGCCATTAAGACGATACAGGAAAAGGTACCTTCGGGCAGTTGACGTCAATCCTTGAAAATGACGTCATAAAGTTGAGCAGACGACATTAATTATTAAGCAATTCGCTGTAAAAATACCATTTTATTGTCAAAATGTGTAACAAAATCACTGTTTTGTTATGAGAAAATAATATCGAGCTCTAGCTCGGGTCGCAAAGCGACCCGAGCGTTAAGCTCGTCTTAAGGTCGCAGGAATGCCCATTCACTAACGAAATAAAAAAGCTTTCCTTCCGTTTTGCGCTGGTTACTGGTTGTGCACAGCATAAGGCAATGTAAACACGGGAAAAAAACTGACCGGTTAAAACTTACGGCAAAGTATTGTTTTGACAAATTTTGTTATTTGCTTTATTTTTATAAATTGCTAATTGCAAAATCTCTTTAAAAATTAAAACTTATTATTCGGTAGCATTGTTATCGGACTAGCATTTTGGAAAGCTAAAAAACTAAATCGTCAGTTTAGAGAGTAGGTTGTCGTTCGTTGTAACCAATAGCAATACTAGCAATCGGCCATTTTTAGAAATTAGACTGAAGAAATCAAGTTGAAAACTACTGAATGGTAGCTTGTCAGTGGATTATTAGGCCTTTAAATTCAAAGGAGCATAAAGCCCAGCGACGGAACAATCAGATGCAAGGAGTTCTTCTTGAAAACAAGATGTAAGGCTGGTGAGAACCAACTTTTATGTGAAGTTGCATTGTGAAATGGACCTCGCAATGTTCAGTCACTCACAGTCACATTGTGAGAAACATTGAGCTTAGCGTAGACCAGCGCCACAATTCAGTTTTGTATAAGAGTTTTTTGTCACTGGTCATGTTCGTCATTCAGACATGTGAGCTCATGGCAGTCGAAGATATTCTTTGTGAGAGTCCTGAACACGAGGTAGACTATGAGATTTCTTTTATTTATTCTTATAAAACACATGGCACAAGAGCAAATCTACACCACAGGGGCTTTGAAGACTGACCCTGTTTTCTAAAAAAAAAATAAACTGGCTGCCGCCCGTTCCCCTAAATAAATGAGGGTCTACACTGGGTCTACACTGCATAAACATTATGTTTATTGTTTTGGTTGATAGATTGGGATCGTTATCAGTCTATTCACACCAAATTTATGATCAAATACCATGGAATTGGTATATGGATTACAGTCAATAGGCCACAAACAAGTCAAATGAGCCACACTTTATTTTGAAAAAGCTCTAATAGGTCTCAAATATAGGCCACATTTTTATTGTATTTATAAAGTTTTTAGTATCATTGTGTTAATATGTTCTATGTCAGTTTAAGATGTTTTATAAAATATTTTTCATGAACAAGTTGCTTCATAGATTGGACATTTTGTACAAAGCAACATGTACTTTTTCCGGATTTTTGTCCAAGATTATCATGACTAAACAGGTGGGAAAACAATTAAAAAAATGTTGCAACAAAAGAAAAGACATCATTTATATGTCAATATGCTCTTTTGATCAATGACCTTAGTCTACAAAAGTCTTTCAGTCTACACTAGCACAGAATCAAATATTGATGGTTGCAACATAAGCTGTGTATTTTGCATTGTCCAACATGGAAATTGGTTTAGAAATAAATTTATTTAATTATTAAATATGACACCTTTGATTGCATTAGCACCTCTGACTTTTACTGCAAGTGTTGTAAATTGTGATCTTATATAACAGTGTGACACCCTGACAAAACTGATTAAATCAACACCTTGGGTAGTTGTAGGGAAGAGATTATGACTGTAACATAAATTAATTTACTTGTTGATGACAGTCCAATTTTTAAAGCAAAAATGACAATCAGATGATGTTTTTATTTGTTCTTGGGTTTCAGGATGACAAGCACAATTTTAGATATCAATTAAACAATGATACTATTTTTTAAAAGCTTGTGTAAATCTAAAAACAAAAACAAAACTAACTCTTTACAGTGATTGCCATTATACAATAGACTTACAAGTACTGCCTGAATTGACTTGTGGCCTATTTGACACCTCCTGAAACAATTTATTTTTTTTTATATTTTGGCCAAATACATGACAGATTGTCCTAAATGTATGAAATTTCAGGTTTTATAAATTTTATAGACAATAATTTTCTCAAAGTAACTACTGAATATTACCTTTTTAATTTTAATACACAGTAATATGAGATTTTACATAAAAAATAAATTTACCCTTTTACTCTACAGACATGCCTTTTTACCCGTGTGAGACCAGTGTAGATCCAGAGTAGCTGGCACATCTGATCAGGATCTGCACTGTTCACTTTTTGGTCAGAAATAACCTAATGATTTAAACAAGTGAACATTGCAGATCCTGATCAGACATTATGGATGTGCTGGCTGATCTGAATCTACACAGTTTTTCCATGCCATAAAGGTGTTTACATGGAGGAAAGGGTTAATCTCCAATATATTATCATCAGTTGGGACCAAAAAGTTTGACCAGAAAGCAGAATACATGTGTACCAAGAATAGCATCAAATATCAAGTTAATGCTCATTTTGGGAATTAAAAGTGTTCTATTATTACCATATTTTCTGTCATGTGCACATTTCAACATGATTTCATAATCAAAATATGTATGTGAGGTACATGTATAAATAATATACACTATTTACAAGGTGTCTGTTTTGTTTTGTTTTATTTTTGCAAATTTTGTTAAATATTCATGGTGTCACTAAATTTGCTCAGCATCAAAAAGTTGTGTTTTAGAAAATAAAAAACTCAAAGCTTTCATAATCATTTAAATTGTTGAAAAAAGTAGATTGCTGTGAAGAGGAAGAAAAACATTTCTTGCCATGTCAGTGGGTTTTTGGCCTCTTTAAATACATATAAAAATCTGAAAATACCAGTACTTGGATCTGCTTTAGCTGGACTTTTACACAAAAAACTGGAAATTGCACTCATAATAAAAACAATGATTTTTTTCTTTTGTATGTTTATGTTTTAGCAATGTAACAGTAGAGAAGTTTACATTTTTTAATATGTGGTACTTTTTAAAGAGAAATTTACCTATTTTAAAGTAGTTGTGCCTAAATTTCTGCAATGAAAAATACAAAATCAAGAAAATACCAACTGGAATGAGCTTCAGAATTTGAAATTCACATTTTCCAGTATATATATTACATTTATAAAATACTTACCAGACAGAGATCCAAAAGTGGTTATGAATAATGGCATTTTATATTGCTAATTGATGTGTTCATGGGTTTACATTTTTTAGCAAACAATCTTATAAAATTGTTATTATACAGTTTAAACAAGAGCTGTCACTTGAAATTGACATATGCCCCCGAAATGCAGCTTTGAAATCGAATAGGTATACATATGTAATAAATAAACATATGTAATGAAAAATATGCTTGTGGAAGACAAAGCATACTGCATGCATATAATGTGAAAGATGAAAGGATCATATGTTTTAAGTCTGTAGTAAATATATAGTTAAATAAAGTTAAATATGACATTTTTTTTTAGAAAATTCGAAGATTATTGGGGAAATTATCCTGGAAAATGATTATTAGAGTTATGAACCTTACTACATGTGATGTGGGTAATATGAACCAGAGGGCCATGATGGCCCTTTATCACTCACCAGAGTACAACAAAGTTGTGTTGTACAAGACCCAACGTCTCCATATGGTGAACATTTACACCAAGTTATTTTAAAATCCAATAAGAAACAACAAATCTACAGCTTGGAAAAGAAAATGCTATTTTTCGTAACAGTGACCTTGACCTTTGACCTACCGGCATGGGTATTGTAAGCAACACATGCCTTTGTCATGGTGAACATTTATGTAAAGTTATTTTGAAATCACTTCATTCATTAGGAATTAACAGCCCAGACAAGAAAATGTTATTTTTTGTAAAGGTGACCTTGACCTTGGACCAACAGGCATGGGTACTGTACGCGAAAGTACACCTTGTCATGGTAAACATTTGAGCCAAGTTATTTTAAAATCCAATGAGAAATAACAAATTTACAGCCTGGACAAGATTTTTCTATTTATAGTAACAGTGACCTAGTTTTTGACCCCAGGTGACCCATATTCAAACTCGTCCAATTAATAACTGGGACATATGTCCTGACCAAGTTTCTTTACAATCTGATAATCAGAGTAAAGTGTGACCACTATAGTGTAAACAAGAAAATTCTATTTTTAGTAACAGTGACCTAGTTTTTGGACCCAGATGACCCATATTCGAACTTGTCTGAGAAATCATTGGGACAAACATCCTGACCAAGTTTCATGACAATCGGAGCAAAAATGTGACCTCTAGAGTGTTAACAAGAAAATTGTATTTTTAGTAACAGTGACCTAGTTTTTGGACCCAGACGACCCATATTCAAAATTGTCCCAGAAATCATAGGGACAAACATCCTGACCAAGTGTCATGACAATCAGAACAAAAATGTGACCGCTAGAGTGTTAACAAGAAAATTCTATTTTTAGTTACAGTGACCTAGTTTTTGGACCCAGATGATCCATATTCAAACTCATCCTAGAAATCATTGGGACAAACATCCTGATCAAGTTTCATGATAACTGGAGCAAAAATGTGACTGCTACAGTGTTAACAAGAAAATTCTATTTATAGTAACAGTGACCTAGTTTTTGGACCCAGATGACCCATATTCAAACTCAGCCTAGAAATAATTGGGACAAATATCCTGACCAAGTTTCATGATAATTGGAGCAAAAATGTGACTGCTAGAGTGTTAACAAGAAAATTCTATTTATAGTAACAGTGACCTAGTTTTTGGACCCAGATGACCCTTATTCGAACTCGTCCTAGAATTCATTGGGACAAACATCCTGACCAAGTTTCATGACAATCGGAGCAAAAATGTGACCGCTAGAGTGTTAACAAGAAAATTCTATTTTAAGTAACAGTGACCTAGTTTTTGGACGTAGATGACCCGTATTCGAATTCTTCTGACAAATCATTTGGACAAACATCCTGACCAAGTTTCATGACAATCAGAACAAAAATGTGACCGCTAGAGTGTTAACAAGAAAATTCTATTTTTAGTAACAGTGACCTAGTTTTTGGACCCTGGTGACCCATATTGGAACTCGTCCGAGAAATCATTGGGACAAACATCCTGACCAAATTTCATGACAATCGGACAAAAAATGTAACCTCTACTGCGTTAACAAAATTTACCTTAGGGTTAGGGTTAGGGTTTAGGGTTAGGGTTAGGTAAAAAGGCCCATAACTCAGCCAAAAATAATCCGATCAGAAATTCCTTTGGATATGCACAATAAGTCTTGGTGACAAACACTCCTGTGAAGTTTCAATGAAATCCCTCAAGCGGTTTCAGTTTACGTTAGGGTTAGGGTTAGGGTTTAGGGTTAGGGTTAGGGTTTAGGGTTAGGGTTAGGTAAAAAGGTCCATAACTCCGCCAAAAATAATCCGATCAGAAATTCCTTCGGATATGCACATCTACACTTGGTGACAAACATTCCTGTGAAGTTTCAATGAAATCCCTCAAGCGGTTTGGGAGAAGAAGCGAGGACAAGATTTTGCTTAAAAGGGCCATAACTCAGCCAAAAATAATCCGAGCAGAAATTCCTGACGATATGCACAACTAGGCTTGGTGACAAACATTCCTGTGAAGTTTCAAAGAAATCCCTCAAGCGGTTTATGAGGAGAAGCGAGGACAAGATTATTTCGGACAGACGGAAAGACGGACGGACGGACGGAAGGACGGACGGACGGACAGTGCGATTACTATATGCCTCCCTTCGGGGGCATAAAAATGGACCAACAACATTTTTAATGCATGATTTGATTGGCAACCGCAATTCATTTATGTAATGAAAATAGATATAAAGAAGCATTTTGTTTCAAATCAGTTACTAAGACCTGTAAAGGAGTGTTACATATGGATAATCAGACTACATGACATTGTACATGTTTATGTTTAATTGATTGAGATTATTTCATCTATTTTGTCCCAATAGCTGAACTATTTTTCAACTTAAATAAGTAATTCTATCATGCACATTTAAGTAACTTGGCTCAAATATGTACCTTATTGTCACCAAATATGTACCTTATTGTCACAATATTTTTCACACAGCATCTATAGCTTCAAATTACTGTTGTTAATAACTGAAAATTCCTATGGCATTGTCATTCCTGGAGATATTTTCAAATGACTTTGCACAAATATGCCCCCAAATCTAGGTGATGTATCACACTACATATTGAAGTCTCAATGTGGTGTTAATGTGATGTACATGAATATTAAAACAGTACTTTTTAGGTCTATATTATAACTTAATTCATATACATGCATATATATTTTTTGAATAGCATGGGACTATTTTGTGCAATTGCAAGTTACAAATGCAAGTGTAATCAAGGTAAAATTAAAAAAAAAATAAAATTTATTTTTCAGACAATAATAAATTACTTTTCATGCACATGTGACAATGTAACATTTTCATGTATCAATGAAGAATTTATCAATATTCAATATTGCATTAATTGATGTAATGGAACACATTTGGGTTGTAAATTTAAGCAAGAAGCCTTTGTGTTTACATATTAAAAACCCAAATGTTTAGTAATAGTCAGATTGCCAGTTGTCCAACTGAATTTAGTTGATGTAGACTTAAATTCTTTCCAAAAAATCACATAATTTTATCGTGCATGAGTAGGCTAACAAATGTTAGAAACAAATTATTTTTTTAAATATAAATCATTATCTGAGATTATTAAAGCTAGAGCTCGATAAGAGGCAGTGCCTTAGTTCATATTAGAAATTTGAAAGTTCTTTCTAAATATAGTAACAACAAAAATGACACAAAAAATGACCGAAGGTACCTTTTCCCGTGGCGTGCCTCATGGTGAAACTTTTCCTATAATTTAAAGGCCTGCTGCCTTTGAAAATATAGTGTGTTTTTTTTTGTTTTAACAGGTGTTAAGATAAAAATATATTTCACAGAGAGAGCTCCAGAACTGCGTTTTCTTGAATGGCATGGCCAGGTCAGAAAATTGATCCAATAAATCCAGCAGATAAGCAGGATGATCTGGATCTAAACAGTCCAGTTCATAGTTTAACCCTTTCCTCCATAGATAAACCTTTATTGTGTGGGTAAACATTGTAGATCCATATCAGCCGGCACATCCATGCCATCTGATCAGGATCTGCACTGTTCGCTTTTTGATTTGTTAGGTTATTTCTGACCGAAATATGACAAGTGCAGATCCTTGAGGTGGGAACATGGGTTCTGCACATCGTCTTCATGGGCTGAGCATTTGACTAAAGTTTCATGAAATTCCTTCCAGGGGTTCAGAAGATATGAACCGGACCTGACGTACATGGTTCAAATCTTCAAACACCACTGGTGACCTTGACCTTGAGTCGGCCATGTTGGAACGTGGGTTCTGCACATCATCTTCATAGGCTGAGCATTTGACTAAAGTTTCATGAAATTCCTTCTAGGGGTTCAGAAGATATGAACCGGAAACGAAATACATGGTTCATATCTTCAAACACCACTGGTGACCTTGACCTTGAGCCGGCCAGGTTGGAACATGGGTTCTGCACGTCATCTTCATGGGGAGAACATTTGACTAAAGTTTCATGAAATTCCTTCTAGGGGTTCAGAAGATATGAACCGGACACGAAATACATGGTTCAAATCATCAAACACCACTGCTGACCTTGACCTTGAGCCGGCCAGGTTGGAACATGGGTTCTGCTTGATGTTGTCTTGATGGGGAGAACATTTGAGTAAAGTTTCATGGAATTCCTTCTAGGAGTTGAAAAGTTATGGACCGGACACGAATTGTGCACGAACGGAAGGACGGACATACGGACGAAGGCCATTCATATATCCCCCAGCTGCTATGCGGCGGGGGGGATAAAAAAACTTTACTTGACAAAACTTACTAAAAATGCTATAATGTATATTTATTTGATATATTTATTATGGAAAGTATTTCTTCAATGTTTAACTTTGTATTCTGGGGTAGACTCTTTGTGAGGATGATAAAATGAGGAATATAATAATACGTCAAAGTAAGGAAACCCCCGCTTTTATAAGACATCACTAACAAAAAGTATCAATTTTCCATCATGCGATTTCTGAAATCAGGAAATAAAACTTTCAAACTACTTCACTTGACATAACTTACTAAAGTCTGTTACATGCTATAATGTATGTTTTTTATGCTCGGATGTTTCCTCAATGTTTTACTTTGTATTCTGGTGGAGGTGCTCTGCGGAGATGATATAATGCAGAATATAATAATAAATCAAATTAAGAATACCGTTACTTCTTATTAAACATCACTAACAACAAGTATCAATTTTCCATCATACAATTTCTCAAAACATGAAATAAAACTTTAAAAATACTTTTCTTAACAATGTTTATTACATGCTATAATGTATGTTTTTTATGCTAGGTGTTTTCTCGATGCTTTACTTTGTATTCTGGGTTAGGCGCTCTGCGCAGATGCTAAAATGCAGAATATAATCATACATCAAGATGTGAGTACTTTTTATAGTATCAATTTTCCATCATGTGATTTCTCAAAACAGGAAATGTAACTTAATATAATTATACTTTACTTAACAAAACTTACTGAAAATCAGTTAAATGCTATAATGTATGTTTATTTCAGATGTTTTTAGTGTTAGGCACTCATGCAGATGACAAATTGCGGCACATATATTCATACATCAAAATAACAAATAGCTGTAAGTCTGAGCCATCCGCAAATACTACTCCCCTATAAACAATAAACAGACAATAAGGCTTTAGACCTCCATATACAACCCTCTGTTACAAGAAGGCTGTATGATCCTTTACTGCTTACCTTAAAATCTGTCCGAAAAATTTTAATATTTATTAGAAACAAGAATGTCATTTTATATATGAATAAGTACCACTGAAATAATAGTGCAAATTGGTATAAATATCACTGAAATAAGAATTAACCCTTTCTTCCATAAATACGCATTTTTACACATGTGCGACCAGTATAGATCCTGATCATCCGGCACATCTGTGCCGTCTGATTAGGATCTGCACTGGTCGCATTTTGGTCAGAAATAACCTAATAAATAAAAAAGCAAACTGTCTAGATCTTGATCAGACGGCATGGATGTGCCAGCTGATCTGGATCTAAACTGTTCGCCCATGCAATAAAGGTGTATTTAAGGAGGAAAGGGTTAATAGTTATACTGTGCTTACTTCAATTTCTCATTATCCATGTCATCCGGATCATATGAGTCTGACCCATCCATCACAAAGATATCTCCGCCTCTCAGTCTCTGGAACACGCCTCCCTGTATCATACTGACAAGCCCACTGGGGACAACCTCAACTGTTGTAGATTCTGTCACGCTAACAATTGTTCCTATCATATCAACCTGAAAAATAATATATTTCTAAATTTCTGTCACACTGTTTTACCAGACATTCTTATTTTTATAACACTTAAAGCTATAATCAATAGTTATGATTTTATACTTTTCACTTTTAGATCTTTAGGTTATTACTGACCAAAAAGCAACCAGAGTCAATCCAGATCAGATGTGCCAGCTAACATTGGTTGTCCAAAGTTTCAAATTTAAAGACCCATAATATAATTTTTTTCTTCTTGTCATTTTTTAAATTCCAAAACTCACACTTATTCAAATGAAAATTACTCAACAGTTACGAATTAAACTGTAGTTCTAACCTGTAATTCAATGGTATGATTCCCATACTTCAAAGACTTAGGTGGCAGCACCAGCACTTTATTCTTTTTCTCCAACAGCAACTGAGTCACATGACCATCAACTGTCCAACGATAGGCCATAATAGAAGTGAGGTTGCAGTCTGGTTCAACATCCGCTTCAATCGTGAATTGTCTTGAATATACAATCTGAAATAATAATACCATGTTTATCGAAAAAGGGGAAAAGTGAACTTAAATTCTACTCTAAAATCCATCTAAATCCTTTCCTTTATATAATTTTTACTTTTATTGCATGAGCAAGCAGTGTAGATCCAGATCAGCTGGCACATCAATGCCATAACCTAATAAATAAAAAAGTGAACAATGCAGATCCTGATCAAACAGCAAGGATGTGCCAACTGATCTGGATCTACACTGTTTGCCCATGCCAAAAGGCATGTATATGAATTAAAGGGTTTAAATCCTACCTAAATTTAGACAACCTTGATAATAAGACCACAAGTCTGATGTCCCATTTTACGTTATTCTTCTCCAAAAATAAAGACCACCCATCTACCAAGACCAGCTTTCCCTGAATGTGGTCTTAATAGCAGGGTATGACTGTATTAACCCTTTCCTGGATAGATATGCATTTTTACGCATGTGCGACCAGTGTTGATCCAGATCAGCCGGCACATCTGTGCCGGCTGATCTGGATCTAAACTGTTCGCCCTGGCAATAAAGGTGTATCTGTACAGGAATGGGTTAACCAACTGGTGAGGTTTAAATAGAAAACTGTCAGAAGGTATAAGACAGTGACTGAAATGGTACTTGTATTTAAATACTTGTGAAATTTGTTTTTGCCCTTTGTTGTTTAAAGAATACTAAGTATATGTCACCATGACCTTGACAACTATCACTGACTGACCTCAAAATTACTAGAGGTCACATCCTTGTTATGACCAAACAACCTATAAATATTGAGGACACTAGCCCCCATCATTCTCTTGTATTTGATCATAGAAAAAGGCTTTTTACAACAAAGGTCACTGTGTCCTTGAACTGTGACCTTAAATCAATAGGGTTTATTTTACCAATTATCGGGACGCTAAGCGTAAGCATTCTTTAGTTTTTTTTTCCTCATAATCTTGACCTTTAACCTGTAGACCTTGTTATGACCAACCTAGGACAAAACATTATCTAGGTTTTGATTGGCTTATGTATGGTCCACTGACACACCGATCAACTGACAAACTGACCAATGGGTACAAGGTAATTTACCAACTCCTCTCCCGTTCTTGTTTTTAAGTTGTAACAATTAACCCTTAACTCCATATATACACATTTGTAGGCATATATGACCCTTGTAGATCCAGACCAGCTGGCATATCCATGCCATCTGATCTGGATCTGCACTGGTTGCTTCTTGGTCAGAAATAACCTAATAAATCAGAAGGTGAACAGTGCAGATCTGATTAGATGGCACAGCTGTGTTGGCTGATCTGAATCTTCACTGTTCACATATACCATAAAGGCTTATATAGGGCGCGCCACGGGAAAAGGTACCTTCGGTCATTTTTTGTGTCATTTTTGTTGTTACCATATTTAGAAAGAACTTTCAAATTTCTATTATTTTCTCATAACAAAACAGTGATTTTGTTACACATTTTGACCATAAAATGGTATTTTTACCGCAAATTGCATAATAATTAATGTCGTCTGCTCAACTTTATGACGTCGTTTCAAGGATTGACATCAACTGCCCGAAGGTACCTTTTCCCGTGGCGTGCCTCATATATGGAGGAAAGTGCCAACATGTAAGTGAACACATACAAAACTTACCTTAAGCCCGGACTCGGAGGAGAGGGTGACTTTTGGCTCATTACAGTAGGACTTGTGCAGGGCAAACAGCATCTTATGGACTGTCTGGCTGCTTACTGGGTTTTTTACTAGAAGAGTTATGTTGTATGCTCCTTCCCTGTAAAAAATAACAAGACCAATTGTTGGCCTAAGAATTTGATGTCATTTACCATGGAATAATTTTATTTCGCCCATTTTAATTTTTTGTCTAATTTAAAGTTCGGAAAATTTCATTCTCTGAGAGTTTCATCACATCATCACCCAAGTGCAAAAACTGTATAAACACTATTTAAGTAAGAAGTTATTTTTCTGTTTTTGCACTAAGGAACGCACCATAGAAAAAGGTACTGTCGGTCATATTTTGTGACATTTTAGTTGTTACCTAATTTAGAGAGAACTTACAACTATTTTTTAATTTCTCATAACTAACAAGTGCTTTTTTCACACATTTTGACAATATCACTATCGCAAAGTTCACTTAATGAATATTGGTCACAGAAGAAATATTTAATTCACCCATATATGCCGTAAGATTAATGCAAGAAAAGTTATTTATCAAAATTTTAAAACATCTTGCTAAAAATAATTTTAATAAACTTATTTGTAAAATGACTTAAGTTATCGAAAACATACTGTCAAGTTATCAATAACAAACTATACCTGGTAAATGTATGTTCAACTTCGGACATTAGCGTAAAAACCGAGTCAGTCCCATCATCAAACGACCAGGTCAGATTTACATCAGTTCCACGGTAGGCATAATATTTGAAACGGATTGGCTTGTTAACGAGTCGCATGGTTTTGTCACCAAGGATATTGATTTCCGAGAAATCGATTTTCTCGTATACATAGATGTCAACCGAAGCAGACGACATTCTGCTGATGTGATTGACAGCTGTCACAGTGGCAGAAGATCTGAAAACAAGAGCTGTCACTGGAATTGACATATGCCCCCGAAATGCAGCTTGAAATCAAATAGGTATACATATGTAATAAATAAACATATGTAATGAAAAATATGCTTGTGGAAGACGAAGCATACTGCATGCATATAATGTGAAAGATGAAAGGATCATAATTATGTTTCAAGTCTGTAGTAAATATATAGTTAAATAAAGTTAAATATTAATATGAACAAGAGGTCCATGATGGCCCTTTATCACTCACCTGAGTGCAACGTCTCGATATGGTGAACATTTACATCAAGTTATTTTAAAATCCAATAAGAAACAACAAATCTACAGCTTGGAAAAGAAAATGCTATTTTTCGTAACAGTGACCTTGACCTTTGACCTACAGGCATGGGTATTGTAAGCAACACATCCCTTTGTCATGGTGAATATTTTTGTAAAGTTATTTTGAAATCACTTCATTCATTAGGAATTAACAGCCAAGACAAGAAAATGTTATTTTTAGTAACAGTGACCTTGACCTTGGACCAACAGGCATGGGTATTGTACGCGAAAGTACACCTTGTCATGGTAAACATTTGAGCCAAGTTATTTTAAAATCCAATGAGAAATAACAAATTTACAGCATGGACAAGATTTTTCTATTTATAGTAACAGTGACCTAGTTTTTGAACCCAGGTGACCCATATTCAAACTCTACCAATTAATAACTGGGACATATGTCCTGACCAAGTTTCTTTACAATCTGAGAGTAAAATTGTGACCACTATAGTGTAAACAAGAAAATTCTATTTTTAGTAACAGTGATCTAGTTTTTGGACCCAGATGACCCATATTCGAACTTGTCTGACAAATCATTAGGACAAACATCCTGACAAAGTTTCATGACAATCATAGCAAAAATGTGACCTCTAGAGTGTTAACAAGAAAATTCTATTTTAAGTAACAGTGACCTAGTTTTGGGACCCAGATGACCCATATTCAAACTCGTCCGAGAAATCATTGGGACAAACATCCTGACCAAGTGTCATGACAATCAGAACAAAAATGTGACCGCTAGAGTGTTAACAAGAAAATTCTATTTATAGTAACAGTTACCTAGTTTTTGGACCCAGGTGACCCATATTCAAACTCGGCCTAGAAATAAATGGGACAAATATCCTGACCAAGTTTCATGATAATTGGAGCAAAAATGTGACTGCTAGAGTGTTAACAAAAAAATTCTATTTATAGTAACAGTGACCTAGTTTTTGGGATCAGGTGACCCATATTCATACTCGGCCTAGAAATAAATGGGACAAATATCCTGACCAAGTTTCATGATAATTCGAGCAAAAATGTGACCGCTAGTTTTAACAAGAAAATTCTATTTATAGTAACAGTGACCTAGTTTTTGGACCAGGATGAACCTTATTCGAACTCGTCCGAGAATTCATTGGGACAAACATCCAGACCAAGTTTCATGACAATCGGAGCAAAAATGTGACCGCTAGAGTGTTAACAAGAAAATTCTATTTTTAGTAACAGTGACCTAGTTTTTGGACCCTGATGACCCATATTAAAACTCGTCCAAGAAATCATTGGGACAAACATCCTGACCAAATTTCATGACAATCGGACAAAAAATGTTACCTCTATTGCGTTAACAAAATTTACCTTAGGGTTAGGGTTTAGGGTTAGGGTTAGGGTTAGGTAAAAAGGCCCATAACTCAGCCAAAAATAATCCGATCAGAAATTCCTTTGGATATGCATAACAAGTCTTGGTGACAAACACTCCTGTGAAGTTTCAATGAAATCCCTCAAGCGATTTCAGTTTACGTTAGGGTTAGGGTTTAGGGTTAGGGTTTAGGGTTAGGTAAAAAGGTCCATAACTCGGCCAAAAATAATCCGATCAGAAATTCCTTCGGATATGCACATCTATGCTTGGTGACAAACACTCCTGTGAAGTTTCAATGAAATCCCTCAAGCGGTTTGGGAGAAGAAGCGAGGACAAGATTTTGCTTCAAAGGGCCATAACTCAGCCAAAAATAATCGGAGCAGAAATTCCTGACGATATGCACAACTAGGCTTGGTGACAAACATTCCTGTGAAGTTTCAAAGAAATCCCTCAAGCGGTTTCAGAGGAGAAGCGAGGACAAGATTATTTCGGACGGACGGACGGAAGGACGGACGGTCCGATTACTATATGCCTCCCTTCGGGGGCATAAAAATAAACAACATCAATTGCATGTTCAGTGATATTGTTTATAAGTATCTTGCATGAGTGTGAGGTGAAGATGGAAAAATCTGTCACCGAGGGTGAAATGTTTTTGCCGGAACGAGGCTCTGCCAAGTTCCCGCCAAAACAGTTCACCCGAGGTGACAGATTTTTCCATCTTTACCGAATGTCTCGTGCAGGATACTTTTTCTTGCATACCTTTTACTGTTCATAACATTTGTGTACATTTATACAAACTAAATTTTGTTTCTTTACGCTGAAATATTGAGGTTCACGCAAACCTTATTTTTAAATGACGTCACTAACTTGAATATATTACGTCAGATACTTGAAGATGTGACGTCACTCATGTAGCACACGAACATTATCTTTTCCCTAGGGAAAAGATAAGATTTTCTTTCCCCGGTAAATCACACGGAAATACTTATCCAGTATGCAAGAAAAGGTTTGTCGGGACGAATTTTCATGCAACAGCTACAGATCATACATTCACAAGGATGTTAATTCCTAAAACTGTATGTTTTCTGATTAGGCATATTATTGTATGGCATAATTTTCCTGTGGTTATAATTCACGAATCTACCCTAGCATGGAATTCGCAACATTATACCAAAAACAAAACAAAAAATTATAAACAGTAATGTTTGGTGACTTATTTACAAAAGTTTTTTTTTCTGTTTAATATTCAAGGGCAATAACTTGAAAATCTGAAAGGAAGGATTGTGCTTACTTACTTACCTGAGAAAATCTAAGTTTTCATTGAAGGAATAAGCACACTTACTGTCCATGTACCATGAATGTGTGCGGCACTGAGTTCTGTTTGGAAGGCAGTGAGTGTGATTCCCAGGAGCTTCCCCTCCCTGAAGAACTGCCTTGGATACTGGGACTGTTAAAATCTAAGTTAGCAAGGAAGGAATAAGCACACTTACTGTCCAGGTACCAAGAATGTGTGCGGCACTGGGTTCTGTTTAGAAGGCAGTAAGGGTGATTCTGGGTAGTTTCCCCTCCCCCTGCTGCTGGGCCTGGTCGGTGATCGGAATAACCACAGGTAGTGATTGGTGATATTTGGGTGATCGGGTCTTACAACAGCGGTGAAAAGGATCTCTTGACCAGTTGCTACAATAGTGTGCTGCGGTATCAGCTCCACACCTGCAAAATAAAACAAGTATTGTATAGGTACTGTGGTATAATGTAACCCCAGATTAGCTGGCACATCCAGAGCAGCCTGCATATGCATGGTGTCTGATCTGCATGGGCGGATCTAGCGGGGGGGTCGGGGGGGTCCGGACTCCCCCTGGAATTATCCGGACCCCTCCCCCCCCTGAAAAATATGGTGATATTAAATTTTGTTTGTAATAACGGCTAACATTCACTTATAACGTTGGATAAATAACACATTTAAAGTCATCATTTGGGCTTGGACCCCCCCTGGAAAAAAATCCTGGATCCGCCCTTGGATCTGGATCTACTCTGGTTGCCCGTGAGAAGTGAGTTAGATCCTATGGTGTAAAGTAGTATTCAACTGTTTACAAACAGTGTACTATTTTCATTTTCACAGATTTTTACATAAAGTACCTTTAAGCACATAATATTTCGAATGAAAAGGTTTACAAAATGGGTTCAAGTTTGGGTACATGACGTCATGACATAACATCATAAACAATAGTTTTTGGCTTAATTTCATGCAATTATTGTGTTTAAATCATACATTATTGTGGTTTAAAAGCATTAAAAAACTTTTACCAGTGAAAGATAGAAATATATTTTACTTGTGAACTTCAGAATTTATATTGAAATGTAAATTCTGGAGCTCACTAAGTGAAATATATTTCTATCTTACACTTATAAAAACAAAATTAATATCCTCTTTGAAATTATTTTTACTTACTAAAGAAATTTACAAATCAATTCTTTACCTTGGATTTCATAGTTAATGTGAACTTGGATAGATCTTGAGATGGAGTGAACTCTGTTACGGGCAACCACATAAACGGTTTTGTCGCCAGGTGACAGGTACTTGTGAGAAACAATACGACCTGAAAATAACAATGGAGATACAGCTTATATCCCCTATGTGACAAGTGTAGATCCAGATGTGCCGGCTGATCTGGATCTGCACTAGTCTCATATTGGAAAGCTGTATCCATGCAGTCAAAGTTTAACCCTTTCCTTGATATATACGCATTTTCACACATGTGCGACCAGTGTAGATCCAGATCAGCCGGCACATCCGTGCCGTCTGATCAGGATCTGCACTGGTCGCAGTTTGGTCAGAAATAACCTAATGAATCAAAAAGCAAACAGTACAAATCCTGATCAGATGGCACGGATGTGCCAGCTGATCTGGATCTAAACTGTTCGCCCTAGCAATAAAGGTGTAACTGTACAGGAAAGGGTTAAATTCATCAAACACTACAAATGATATGAGGCTATTAACATTGTATGTTGTAATTTAGAGTGTTTAGAATGACATTATTACTCTAGTTACCAATCTTGAGACTTAAAACCAGTCTCAGAATCTGAGACTGAAAACCAGTCTCAGATCTCACTCTTGCCATTGGATTTCCAAACATATGCTTAATTTTGACCAATCATATAGCTGAAATCCAAGACTGGTTTTATGTCTCAAAAAACATTGTTACCGGCTCTTGTTCAGCTCTTACCTTGCTGAATGAGGTCAGTCTGGTCTCCAAGTTTCCAGTCAAAAGTTACATTTGTCCCAGCAGCAACATCTACACACATTGTTACAGTCTCTCCCACTTTTCCTGAGTAACCTGCAAATAGACAGTGGCACAAGATCAATAACCCCAGTACTGCAATAATAATGACCACAGAGCTATTGCAATAGTCATGGCTTAAGTGCTATTGCAGTAGTCATGACAAAAGTGCTATTGCAATAGTCAAAACAGAAAGTATTATTGCAATAATCATGAACACAGTGCTGTTGCAATAGTAATGGACAAAGTGTTATTGAAAAGTCATGACCACTGTACTGTTGCAATAGGTGCTATTGTAATAGTCATGGCCACAGTGCTATTGCAAGTCAAGGCCCTAAAGTACAAATGCAGTAGTAATTACACACAGTACTATTGCAATCGTTGTTACCACAATACTACTGCAATAGTCATTACCATAGTGCTATTGCAATAGCCATTACCACAGTGCTATTGCAATAATCATTAGCACAGTGCTATTGCAATAGTCATTACCAAAAGTGTCATTGCAATAGTCATTACCACAGTGCTATTGCAATAGTCATTACCACAGTGCCATTGCAACAGTCATTACCACAGTGATATTGCATTATTTTGAAATAACAAATAACAATTGTAATGATACAGATAGCTAAGCTTCAAGACTGAGCCTACCAAGTAATTCCCAACAAACTATAATGATTTATTAGTGTTTTTATAGGGAATTATATATATGCTAAGAGCAATTGAAGATGCATTCTGTGACAGCAGTTGGCGGGACCTACAAGTCACCCTTACCTGTAAACATACTGTTGTTTTTCATGGCCTCACAGAAACGTAGGTCAGTGGGCGGGACCTGAACCCAGAACAATGATGCAAGGTCCACTGAGTGGTTGCCCAGGGGATTGGACGCTGTCACCCTGACCTTGTACTGACCAACTGAAAACAGAAAGGATAATAATATAAGTTGTTCGATGATTAACCCTTTTACTTCATGAGTCAGCCTTTTGTCATTCAGGTGAGCAATTTAGCTCCAGATCAGCAGGCACTTCCATGTTAACTGTTTTGGATCTACACTGTTTGCTTCTTGGCCAGAAATAATCTAATGAATCTAACAATGTAGATTCTAGCAGATCTACATTGACAGCCCATGACATAAAAGCTGTATGATCACACAGAGTAAAGCCTCAACCCCTACCTCCATAGATACACCTTTATTGCATGGGCAACAGTTTAGATCCAGATCAGCTGGCACATCCATGCCATCTGATCAGGATCTAAACTTTTCACTTTTTGATACATTAGGTTATTTCTGACCAAAATGTGACCAGTGCAGATTCTGATCAGATGGCACAGATGTGCCAGCTGATCTGGATCTACACTGGTCGCACATGCATAAAAATGCGTATATATGGAATAAAGGGTTAACTATGATAGCGTGATGTTTTGGAACCAGTGCTGATCCTGACTAATCTTCACATTAATGCAGTCTGATTAGGGTCTACACTTTCAAGAAAGAACATTTTTGCAATTTTAACATCTTTACAGAAAAGCCATTGTAAGCTAATTAAATTTCATATTTTACAAATGTTTAAATAATTTGGGAAGATTGAAAGTTTAACATAAAAAGTTTCCAGATACCAAATAAAAAATTCGAGCATTATGATTTGTTGAAAATGAGCACAGTCTCCAAACAGATCAATCACAAACTAGACTTTTGAGACTGGTCTCCTAAATCTCAGTTTTCTGACCCTGTGAAACTAGTGACTTTATTACCTGCTGTATAGATGTGAGTGACTTCAGCAAACATTGTCATATCCACTGTCATATGTGAGAGCAGGGTACCATGCTGTTTCTTGATGGTACTATCACCAAAGTCAAATACAAACACCACATGGGAACCAGACGACCTGAAATATTCAAAATTTGTAATATCAACTGTCATTATTATGTGAAAGCAAGGTACCATGCTGCTTCTTTATGGTATTGTCCAACAACATTGACCTGGCACACTTGCATTTGACCCCATATTCGTTAAATTTCGTAAACATTACGATCTACGTTGAATCGGTAGTCCGGCATCTATTCCAATACACCACACATCACTGGGGTGTAAATTGAATAAATATATCGGCGTATTCGCTGATACCCGTGTTTATCCAATGACCTTTATGAAAATTAATGAAGTGCCAGGTCAATATTGTTGGACAATACAATCACCAAATCATATACAAACACCACACGGGAACCAGACAACCTGAAATATTTGAAAGTTGCTTCATGAAAATCAAATCAAGTAAAATAAACAGTCTGAATGCAATTGTCATGATTGTGATGGTGAAATAAAGGAATAAGCAAAAATATACAAGAAAATTAAAAACCTAATGCTTTTAAGAAAAATGCCTATCTTAATCTAATTTAAAAGTGCCTAAACGTAATTTTTATCAGTGATCAGTGCCCAGTGCAAACCCTTGTCAGACAGCACAGATGTGTTGGCTGATCTGAATCTACACTGGCCGCACATGCGATAAAATCCATTTATATGGAGTAAAGAGTTAATCTCACCTTACAGTAAACACAACAGGAGTTGTTTTGTTGCCTTCCAAAGCTGAAGAGTTCTGACTGGCAAATAGCTTGACTGTATCTATCGGGTCCACCACCAGAAAACAGTCAGGTAACTTGACTGATATACCAGGGCTTGGGTAGTTAGGACCCGTTACAGTGAATGTAACACAATAGTTTCCAGACAAGCCATACGGATGCTTGGCAATACTCGTCTGATTGGGGTAGCTGAAAGAAAAAGGTTTCAGTTAGGGAATAGTAGATCAAAACTTTATCTGTGGGTTTAACTAACATGGTTTCAGTTAGGGAATAGTTGATCAAAACTTTATCTGTGGGTTTAACTAACATGGTTTCAGTTAGGGAATAGTTGATCAAAAATTTATCTGTGGGTTTAACTAACATTATGTTAACTTTAGAATGCAGTAAGACCTCTTGTTAAGACAACCAAAAAACTTAAGACCACCCCAATAATAAGACCATTATTTCAAAGCCCCTTTTAACAGTTTTGCACTTCTTTCAACCCCAATATTAAGACCATTTTAGTCCAGACCCTGAGGAGGTCTAAACAGCAAGGTTTCACTGTTAAGTAATTCTTACAAATAAAATCATATCTATTAATTTCTATTTTATACATTTGTTCACAAGAATCACTAGTTTTTTAAAAGGGAAAGGGTATTCAAAATGATTTGTACAGATGCAATTAAGTCTCAGATGCATAATATATTCCAAGGGAAGTCAGTAATAACATTTTGTACAATTTCACTCTTTTAATTCAAATTTGGGACTTATATCCTGTTCCAGGGAAAAACACTGTTTTTTATCTTGAAAGAGAACCCCCGTGTCCTTATTTCTTATGGAAATTTACAACTGTTTAATCTGCAGATAAAGTAAAAAAAAAAGCCCCTGGAAAAGCAAACACACAAGAAGTTCAAAATAGGATTTTTAAAATTCTTAGATCGTAGATTCAATGTCTAAGCATCATATGCAGAACTCATTTGTCTGTCTGAAGTGTAAACGTGATTGTTGAACCATCCCAAGAGCGACTGATGACAGTAAGTTTTGGAGAAAGCAGATGTTATGTAAATACTTGGGAGACAGAATTGTCTACTAATAGAAATACATACATTTTTGTCACAGAATGTGAAGAAAACTGTTGTTGTAATAAGATGTATGGGTTGCAACAGTAACAACATGGTAATTTACCATATACCCCTATTCAAATGCATTAATGCCATAAATGCCCCGCAAGCCTATTTTTCATTCAAACTGTAATTGGAGTGGGGGGGGGAGGGGAGTTGCAAAATACATCCAGCCACAACTCATGTATTTGAACAGAAGTATACAGTATGTTTCATTTTTTTAATAGAAGCTGAAAGAATTTCTAGCAGCAATATTCAAAGTATTCAAAGGGCCATAACTCTGCCGTAAATGAAAAACTAGACTGAGATGAGAAAATGTATGTATAGCACAAGTCATGTATTTTACAAAAATCAGCCAAATGCTAAAATAGATTATTTCAGACATTGTGATTGCGAGATTGAATCATTTTAAGTTATCAATAAATCAAGTTCATTTATTTTCAAAGATACTTTTTTTTATAAATCTGTGATCATCAGGAGAGTATGTTTACAATATACAACATTAATTTTGAACATTTTCTTTCAACACTTTCCTCCATATGTACACCTTGATAGCATTGGCAAACAGTGTGATCCAGATCAGCTGGCACATCTGTGCTGTCTGATCAGGATCCACACTGTTCGCCTTATGATTACTTTGGTTGTTTCTGACCAAAAGGTGAACAACGTGAACAGTGAAGACCCTGATCAGATGGCATGAATGCAGCAGCTGATCTGGAACTGCACTGTTCGCACATGCAACAAAAGGCGTAAATATGGAGGAAACAGTTACATAATCTCCAACACAGTCTACACTTCTGCAGAATCGTGTACAACTAGAACTGCTTTTGGGAAAAGCACATGTCTCCCACAAAGGCATCATCTTTGATGATGCACAGGATAAAACTGGTGAAGTGAATATAAAGATGGCAATTTATTAAAAGGGCATACGGAAGTTCTGTGCAATATTAGTCATAAACAATGTCACAAATTTTTGGAGGATCAGGAAAAACATAAGTTTCAATTTCTGATGGGCCATAATCCTGAAGTGCCAGGGTCAATGTGGCTGGTTGTCAAACTTGTTGTCATTAACATTTTGATATATCAGTGAAGATGCACTGAAAAAAGACCATGAGAGTGAGTGTACAAGGCTATGAAGGCCAATTGTAAATAAATAAATGGGCCATAAGTCTTATGTGCCGGGGTCAAAGCGGCTGTTTTTTTATTACACAGATAATTATAGCATTTGGTGAACATCATATAATACAAATAGCAGAAAATGAGAGAAGAACCAAATCATGAGTATGGAACAGATATTGTAAAATGAAAACTTAAACAGTGTATGAAATACCTTTATAGCTGCTTAGCACAGTACTTTCTCATAATGCAATGTATGTAATGTCATGATAGCTATAGT